>CM050911.1:55263023-55388023 GCA_027742785.1 Vigna reflexopilosa | reverse complement strand
TTCCATAAGTGTGCAGTGATGCAAGCCTTTCTCCAATCTACAATATTCCAAATTGACTTATACTCTTTCGGAACCACCTAGGTTGCTTCCTCCGCAGAAAAAAAACATGTACACAATTTGACTCTGCATGCTAGATTCATTTTAGTCGACAACTTCCCCTCTATATAAAGGACTTCTTGCATCTCAATGCTACACAATTATCAAACACAACTCTTCCCTTCTTCTCTCGCTCTCTCAGATTCCCCGACAAACAAACCAACTCTACATTTTTTCTGTAAATTAAAGATGACAAGCATCACGAAAACTCGGGCCTTTGCAGTTCTCGTTTTACTGGTGAGCACTGCTTTGATGGGCTTAGAAGCCCGTCCACTTAGTATCATCGAGGCGGGAAACTCCGCCAGTGGAGGAGCGGTTCAAGTGGTGGGTTTCTTCGATTGCTTAGGTCTGGGAGCGATCAAGGATTCTGGGCCAAGACCAGGACACAAGTTCAGCAACAGTGACACCCTTGGAGGGATTAAGGACTCAGGTCCTAGTCCTGGAGGGAAGGGTCATGAGTTTACAAATAGCAACACCCTTGGTGGAATCAAGGACTCGGGTCCAAGCTCCGGAGGAGAGGGTCACAAATTTACCAACAGCGAGACCCTCGGTGGAATTAAAGACTCCGGTCCAGCCCCTGGCCAAGGACACTAACATCTTCATGCTCCACACACACACCCTCCGTTTTAGGGACTACTTGCCAAATAATTCTCAAAAAGATTCCTTTAGTTGGAAAATAGGTTAATTGATTCCTTCATTTCTTTAATTTCTGTCTAAATTTTTCATTTCACTTCATTCTTCCGATTGTAATATTGTAATACTCCTGTTGATGGACTATATAGTTCAGAATTCAAATTGTTGTTATTTTCCGTAGTGACAATGGTAAAGTAAGAACAGAGTAATGCAATTCGCATGTTCCATTATTTATTATATTCAAAATTGTCAACCATTTTGCTTGTATCAGTCGTGCATAAGGTCTTTGTGAGATAGATGTATGGAACTGTCTTCAAAGTTCAAACTCACTAGTCACATCCACGTGCAGACTATGGACGTGGTTCAAGGCGTAATATAGGGAAACCAAACCCGCACGCTAGAATTAAATTCCACGCGGGGAAGAAATGTAAAGATAAGATGAATATAATTTATTTTAAACATTTTATAGAGTTGAAAGATCAATAAAAACGTTAAGATTAATAAGTTAATTTAATTTACATAAAAATATTTCAATTAAATATTTTTTTTATCTCGTTAAAAGTCCATCCCATATAGTTCTCTATGTTACAATATAATTTAGTATTTAATCTATTAAGGTGGTCTTCACTGTACTATTTTAAATTTAGTGTTTGATATATTTAACATATCTAGTATTGAGCAGTACCATGACAACCGAATAAAATAAAATGTAACAATCCAAGAAAATGGATATAATCTACTTCCTTGAGTTATCACAAACTTAGTATTAAACACTACCTCGTCATAATCATCTTAAAGAAAATATCAGCAAGCATTACAATGTGTAATACATAATCTTTGCATATATTTATCTTTCAAAATACATTTAGATACTTAGTTTTTTCAAAATATAAAAACACAACAAGGCTATTTCATTATATCACATTATATAGTTAGATACGTATATCTAAATAATCATAAAAACATCATCTTCAACTACCATTATCACAATTCACATCATAACAAAAGAAATTTATTAAAAGCACTTAAATTCAACATAACAAAAGAAATTAGTTTATTTATGACAACAATTTACAAAGTTTGACAAGGATAAAATTTAGACTTGATTGTCTATATTTACTCCTTCAACTTTCACCATCTAATTTATGACACCTTATGTGGGCTTGTAGCCTACTAGAGTAAGGATAGCTTCTAACCAACACATATCTCTACCCAATTCATAACAATAAACTAGTAAGGTTTATATTTCTTCCTTATAAGTCAAGATCCAGGACAAGTATTCAATTCCACTTTAACCATTCCATTGCATTGTTTTAGGCTTATAACCTTATCACCTGATCATAATTATTATTACACCTCAATTCCTCGTAACAAAACAACCACATATAACTCATTCATCATATCATCATAATATCACATTCAATCACATTAGAAATAAAGAATTATAACAGTCTAAGATGTCGCCTAAGCAAGATTCTATCATTTGAGGGACACTGTTACAAAAATTGAAATGAGCCTTTAGAGCATTCTTGCCTGGACGAGAGGGGCTCTTGTTTGACTAAGCGAGTTGTCACCTTGGTAACAATTCGTCATAGACAAAAAGAAGTTTTGATGGCTTTTTCGCTTGAGCGAGAAGCCTATCGCTTGGGTGACACCTTTTCTCACTTAAGCGAGAAGTTACTTGAGCAACAACTCGACATAGAGCAAGCTAAACTCCTGGGTTATGGTCACTTGAGTAAGATTTTCTCTTGCCCGAGAGAAAATAACAAAATTATGCCTTAACAATCTCAATACTCAGAGCTCAAAAATCACAAAGCACCACAATTCAAGCAATTCCATGGATCAAAATACAACATGCAACACATATTTACTAAAACTAAGATGAATTAGCTTCCCTCACCTTGTTAAAAGTTCCTCTTGATCTCCTAGACCCCTATCTCTTAAAATAATTAAATTTTCTTAATCTTTTATATATTTTTTTCACATTTCAGATATATGGTATAGCTCGTGGCACTAACGGTGTCACGTGCCAATATTTGTATTATGTATCACTCTTAGTACTTTAGTGTCATTATTTTGTATTCAATTTAATTCCTAATTCAATTCAGTTCCATTCTTTTGTATATGGAACAATATTGTTCCTCTCTAAATTAAGACTTAAATTTATTATTTGTATAAATGTTATTATGATACGTCGACAACATATAATTTTTTAAATAGAATTTTAAAAAATATTTCTTAAAAAAAATAAAAAAAAGACACGCTGAAACATGATATGTATTTAACATTGCTAGTAAGTTATTAACAAATAAAAAACTAATTGAGTTTATTTTAAAAAATTGGGACTTAATTGAAACAAAAATCCAAATGAAAACTGATAGTGTTGTCAACACGGGTCATCCGACCCGGCCTACCACGGGTTGGTCCCTTAGTGAACAACCTAACGTGGCTCATTTATTAACAAGTCAGAAAAATTCAAACTCGACTCGACCCACCACAGGTTGGTGGGTTAAACGGGTTGACTCACTGGCTCACTTAATTACAATTTTTTTAAAATAAAAATTACAACCTTTTTGTAATTCAAATATAAATAAATTTCACTCCTAAAATGATGTTAAACTCAAGACAATTCAAAATAATATAAAAAAATACAATACAATCCACATATAATGAGTCAGATGGTATTTTTTAGGATTTTATAAGATAACAAAGTTAATAAAAAAAAAATTAGGTGGGTTGGTGGGTCAACCTGGCTCACGACGGGTTCAACCCGGATGAGTCGGGTTTAAATGAATCGTGATGAAAATTGACCGCATAAAAAAATACATTTTTTTTCAATCCAACCCGACCCGAACCCGTGGTGGACGGATTAGTCCGCGAATTGTAACCCATTTTGACAACTCTAAAAACAGACTTGAAACTTTTCCCCGAACTTGGAATAGATGGAGTAATTGAGTCTTATATTAAATAATAAAAATAATATACTTAGAAAAATCTAATTCTCCTCCCAATTTCAAATACTATTCCTTAAATTTATTATGTTAATTTTTTATTTTTAACATGAAATTAACTATAACTAACAATAAAAAAAGATGATTAAAAAATGACAAAAAATTTAAACTAACAATAACATTTTACAATGATTAGAAACTAACCGCCTTTTTACAATAAATAAATTTAGGCTTAATTACCTCTTTAGCTCCCAAGTTGTGGGCTGAATTTCTGTTTTGTACCCGCTTTTAAAAGTGATGTTATTCGGTGCCCAGGTTACTAATTTTGCTGTTATTAGGTCCCTTCCGTTAAGTAGCTTGCAATGGCGTTAACTCACGCTTACGCGAGTGCACTTTTCTTCTCTCTTCTCTGCTTTTCCTAACACTTCTTTCTCTCTCTTTTCTTTCTCTCTCTTTTATTTCTCTCTCACCATTATAACTACCTCTCACCTTTTTCTCTCTCTTCCACCATTGCCAGTATTAATTACCATTATACTTTCTACTAAGAACGCACTGAAACATTTGACAAATGTTAAAAACTTTTTAAGTTTGAGAAAATTTGAAACTATTATACAATTGTTAACTGTAAGGCAGTATTTGAGTCAATGTGAGAGAGGTCAAATTTTTGAATTGCTTTGAAGAGCACTACAGAGGTAGCATCATTGACTACTCCTTCCCCCAAAGACTAGGCTATATAGTAAAGGAGTCTCATCCTGATTAAGAACCTGAAGCATCAAATACATCTGATCATTTTCAGTATATGTAAGGGGAAAGAAAGAATTTTTAAAGTGTTTCTTTAGACATCTATATACCTGCAACGTGCAAACTGAATCTGTTGTTGAAAATATTGGTCCAATTGCTGCATTCAGTTGACTCTGGTAAGTAGAGATAGGAGATTATAGGAAATGTTTTAAGTTTGCAGTTAATTCCAACAAAGTATTGTAAAGGGAGGAGGTAATTTAAGCACACCAAGAAAATCTCCAACAAAGTATAAAGACCCCTATACAAAGACCCTGCCAAAGAAAAACCATACTTTTTCTAAAACTTCTCAATGTCGACAGCTACAAAAAAAGAAAAAAGGAAAAAGAAGAAGCAAGTATATATTGAGAGTACTAGGTATAAAGACTAAGAATCTGACCATTAGAAGGACAGTGATGGATTCATTGATCCATCGGTTCTCTTCCAACAGATGACCGATGATGATGCAAGCACACAGAAGGGCGACAAAAATGTTCATAGAGACAACAGAAGCATGATCAGAGGTCATGACTGTGGTGAGTTTCTGGAAACAGACTTGTTGCACGTGCTCCCTCACTGGTTCAGTGAGCAATATATGTGTCACATTCGAAGTGAAATGGAGAAGAATGCAGAAGCATAGGAGTGGGAGTGGAAAGAGAAAGGTGGTGGGAAAAAGGAGAGAGTGAAGGGTTTGATATATAGGAATTGTGTGAGAAATGAAAGGGGTGATTTAGAAACGATGATGAAGGTTTGGAACGTAGGGAACACTTGCTTTTTGGCATGCCAATGCTATGTTGTGCGAGTGGAAGAGGGAGACATGACTTCGCACTTCCCTATGTCCCATCATTGTGTCGCACTTCCCGGAAAGAACCGTGTTATTGGATTTTGAAAAATGCTTAAGTAAATATTTTTTGACTTAGATACCTTTTTAGTTGTATAATAAACACCGTGTTATTGAATCCGGAAAGAACATTTGTCAAATGTTTCAATGCATGGTAATTAATACTGGCGGTGGTGGAAGAGAGAGAAAAAGGTGAAAAGTAGTTATAATGGTGTGAGAGAGAAATAGAAGAGAGAGAAAGAAGTGTCAGGAAAAGTATAGCCACGTAAGCGTGAAGTTAACGTCGTTGCAAGCTACTTAACGGAAGGGACCTAATAACAGCAAAATTAGTAACCTGGGGACCGAATAACATCACTTTTAAAAGCGGGTACAAAACATAAATTCAGCCCCCAACTTGAAGACTAAAAAGGTAATTAAGCCATAAATTTATCTTGTTTAACACTCAAAAAATTATTATGCACCTTAATTTTAATTAGATACATGAATTGGAATCCAACCCACTAAGATAATTGAGCTGAACTTAGTTGAATAAGTTTGAAAATTAACTCAAATTAATTTACATCACCCATTAAAACTTTACACGGAAAACTTTACCACATCACAATTACCAAACCATAATAGAAGATCTACAAATGATGAACTAAAGTTAGCAAAAATATTAAGTTAGATTCTGTTAAAAAGCTTTACGAATAAAATGTCAAAAAGAATAAATAACGAGAGAAAACCAAAAAAAAATCTAAAAAAAGATAATGAATCCAATTAGGGCTTTTACTTCTTGCAACCTATAATTTCTTCCTGCAGCCCCACATTTTCTAAAATGATATTTTAGTCTCGATAAAAAAGTGATTCAGATTTCAAGTCTTAGAAACTTTCTAAAGTTTCGGAATACAATTTTGAGCACAAAATTTTCGAAACACATTACATGCTATGGAATATGATTTTTAGAACATATATTTTCTGTAATGATTTTTCCAATATACTTCTACATGAAATATATTTTGGATTTTTTTTTTCAAAACGAATGATTTTTTTTTTTCACATTTGTTCTCTTCTTCTTTTTCTGCAATGACAGTGATGATAGATGTTAATGACAACAATGGTATGGTGAAATGATAAATAGTGTTTGAATCTTTTCCTGTTATTATGAGGTGCACTTAATAAATGTGGGGTGGAGGAAACAATAGCCTCCAATTAGTTATTGCGAAGTTGGCCTCAACCCATGATACAGTGGGGAAGGATTTTTTAGACTTTGCATATTGATATGGGAGTGCAGTTAGTAATTATGGAATTAGAGGAAGCGATGGACAACTGTGTATCTTTGAGCCTATTATATTATTTATTATATATTTATATAATATTCTATATATAAAACAAAGGGAGAAATTGAAAAATCCAAAAATTGGTCCCAACTCGGTTAGCACTTTATTTTGTTCACTCAGAGCGTGTCCTTTACCGTTCCCGCCCAGTTCCATTTCGCTCTAACTCCACCATGGGAAATTCGTCCAAGGACGATTCCGCCACCTCTGCCGACGCTTCCGCTGGCGACGTTCAGCCGTCCAATTCCGGCGTCTACTCAGAGGGCGAGAAAGTGCTCGCCTATCATGGTCCTCGCATCTACGAAGCCAAGGCACCGTTCACCTCTCCCCTTGCCTTCTCCATCAATTTTATTTTTCAACGGTTCTCTTTTATTGATTTTTCCAGTTCTCCTTGTTCTTTCCTTTTGGAATTTTATATTTACGGTTTCCGAAACAAAGGCAAACTTCGTCGCTGCTAAATGCTCAGTAACCGCTCCACACTGGGGTTTCTGTGCTAGGGATTTGGGTAGTGTTTTTTCGTGTCATCCTTTTGTTTTTGTCTGTTAAGTTAGCCAATTCTCCTTTCTTTGACCGAATTGTGACTTAACAGTGTTTCTTGTTATGTTAAAGATAAACTTTAAAAGGTCTTTTTACAGTTTCTCGCCATTTACCCTATTTTCTTTTGTTCGTTTTAATTAATCTTTAAAACTTGAATGATTGATTATATCGCATAGCTTGTAATTTTCTGAGGTGTGATTGATTTCATGTTGTGATATCCACTTTTTCCTAGCATTATTAAATTAAGAGTATTGTTAGGGTTATTCCATTCAGTCTTTTTTCAGCTACATTTGCCTAATGTAAGGCTTCGCAGTAAAAGCAATTAATCACTCTTCAGGCCGAGTGCGTTTTACTGTTCTTTTCCTTTTTTTTATTGTAGTTGTGTATAATTTACTGCAGACAGAGTGTTTTTTATAGTGTTCTCTCCCCTCGTCTTTTTGTAATTGTGACCTAATCTACTGCCTGATTTATGTCAGGTGCAAAAAACTGAGATCAGAAAGAGTGAATGGAAATACTTTGTTCACTACCTTGTAAGTTCAACCATAATATTTCTTCCCCTGCAGCCTAATTTACTGCATTCTGTAAACGACTTTAGTAATTTCTAGTGATTACCTCATCTCTTGAGTGTTCCTTGATTTAACTTTTCAATTTGATTAAAGTTTTAGCCGGAAAGATTAGAAGCCCTGAATCTCACTTAATGTTAAACATTTGAAAATTTCAAGTGATTATGGGTTATGCTACTGATTTTGGTTTTTTCATTTACTATTTTTGCAGGGCTGGAGTAAAAAGTGAGTTTCTTATCTTTTACTTGTTTCATTTAAGGTAACAGAGGTACAAATGGTAACCTTTCCATGAGAAGTCAACCTTTCAGTTTACAATTTGTTATGAAATATTGTAATTTTTATTTTGTACATGGTGTGACTCAAAATTGCTTAAGAAAAAAAGCATCAAGTGAGAATCAGAGTTAGTACTTGCAAAATTTTCGAGTGAGGCTCTCATTTTAAATGGCTAAGGAAGTAGATTACGAGGTACTTGTTGGGAGGATTTTGTAATAGTTAATCTATTAATTTTGGAGAGAATCATCTGCATATTTTTTACCGTAAGTATTTGCTATAAATTATTATTATTACATGCAAAAGGTTATAAAGAATCATTATCATGGTTATTTCCAACAGTTGGGACGAATGGGTAGGTGAGGACCGATTAATGAAATTTACAGAAGAGAATGTAGCGAAACAGTTGGCCCTAGACAAAAAGCAAAATGTAGACAAGAATGTTAAGTCTGGGCGTTCAACACAAGCAAAGGGCAAAACGTCTACAGGTAACCAATGCTCTTTCAGATGGTGATAATTTACCATGCTGATTTCTTGAAGCTTTTTGCTTATCTAGTTTGTTCATAATGAATCTATTTTGGCAAGGGAATCTGAAGTCCACTAGTTCATTATTGAAAATATTAAAGATTTTCCGTTCATAGCTCACTTCAACATTTGGATTGTGTATTTATTGTATTTTATGGTTTCAATTGTTGTGTTCCCCCTCCCCCCCCCCTTTTACGCTCTGAATGAGTGATCAATAAGGACTGATGAGGTCCGCGAAGGAACCTATGAAAGTTTTGGTCAATATTTTATTTTGAGCATAGTTGATTTTTATTGGTAAACGGATATTTAGACTGTTCAAAGGAAAAAGAGTCAAGATAAAATATCTAGACTTATCAGATGCTTTGGATGCAAATTTCTACTATATAAGAAATTCATTAGGTTTTTATAAATGTTAATATTAAAAAGTACGTGTGATTTCCTTTAGCATACTACTTTTGGGAAAAGAAAGTGTGTATTACCTCTGACCAAAGTTAACTCTGGACCTTCCATATAAGCACACACATTTTTATGATGTCATTTCAACGTTGTTACAGGATATTCAACCATCTGTTATTGAAATCCAATTTCACCTGTTTTAAATACTTGATAATACGTGTTCATAACCCGCACCAAATCCTTTTTTCTATAGCGTGTTGGGAAGAGTATACATTGACTAATTTTTGTTTGCCTGATGTATTTACGTTTGCTTTGTATTCTGCAGATGTCAAAGTGGATAAAGAGGATGTCAAGAACAATGGTATTCATTAAATTTTATCTTTCACTTTCCTTTTTTGGTTTGTACGCTTGCTTCACACACATGAATATTTGCATTTTTATGTAGCAAATCATCATCTTTTTTTGTTTTTGAATTTTCTAATTTTGCCTACAGCCATCCCATTTTTATTTAGGCTTGGCCGGGCCTACAATAGCCCTATATATTTACTTTTACAATGAAGCCCAACATATTGCAGTAATTAAAAGTTGGACCCCTTCTCAGTTGAATGCAATGGGATTGTCGATTTATTGAGTTTAAAAAATGTTATATTTTCTTGCACATTAGAATTTGTGTGTACTGATAAGTTTAGTACATCAAACTCTTTGCAGTGTCTAAAGGGAAGAAACGAAAGCAAGATGCTGGAGTTGAGGTTTGGTTTGTTTTGTTGTTTAATTTCATTCCTGACATGTTTTTTATTCTTCAACCTTGAAAGATTTATCATTTGCTTTCAATTTCTATTCATATATAGTGAATTAACTGGTTTGCTTGCTTTTTGTTTCATATGATAAAATCAAAATGCCATAATAAATATCTGGTGTTTTAAAGGAGTAAGGCTGAAACTAAAACTAATAATAAGATGAAGAGATTAAGATTTAAATCTTTCTTTGTTTCCTTAAAAATGAAAATACCTGAGTTTGTTTGACATTTGATTTAATGTTTATGAAATTTCTAATTTTTTTTTCTGCTATTCCTAATTTAAAATATGCTGCTAATTATTGTTTTCTAATTTTTAGAAGGGCAGCGGGTCTGTTGAAAAGCTTGTCAAGATTCAAATTCCCGCAACATTGAAGAAACAACTTGTTGATGATTGGGACTCTGTGACTCAGCAGGATAAGGTACAAGGAAAACTATTAAATTCACTCTTTGTAGTTGTCCACTCATATTTGCTAAGAATATGAACATTTGTAGAGTTAGAATTTATGCATTTTTATGGTTAAGGTGATCATAGCCCCCTGAATCCTCGAGCCATGTTTTAATGTCACAGCAATTTGAAGCCATCTGACTGTTTTAGGGGGGCAGTTAGTGTTAGTTGGTTAGTTAGGGCAGAGTCATTCTTCTGACTTTTATAATTTAAGAGAAAGCAATGTCTTGGTCCTTTCACAAGGATAAGCCCTTGGAAGAGAAAAAGAGAATTCTTTCTCCCATTTTCTGTAATCTGTTCCATTTCATTCAGCAAGAATCAGTTTTTGGGTTCCTAAGCAGGACAGACTGTAGTATACACGAGTTCAATGAAACTTGTCTTACTTAGTAATAGTAACTTATTGACAATATCGTTATATCTTGAGGTGTTGTTGGTTCTTCTGAAGTGCCAAGTGTACTGTAGATGAGGATTAAGTGTATAGTAACGAGAGTTGATTTGGAAGTTAACATTGAGATTTAACTGAACTGCATGACAATGACCTTATAGACACCAGCACTGGTGTCTTCTCAACTCGTGAATAACATGTGTGTCTTCTCAAATTTTCTCGTATTTGTTTGGCCATACTTTCCCCCATCATGCAATCTTCTTTGTTCTACAAACATCTGATATTATGCCTTATTAATTTTCTGAGGTAATTAAAGATAATTATGGCACTCAGATTCCATGGTTGAATTAATATGATACAATACATCATGCTTTTCTGAGTTCTATAAGTATCATATAATTATAATATGAACAATATAATTTGAGTTTTTCTTTTTTGGCTTGCAAAGTTTGTTGAATGTGTTGTTTTGGTATTGATGCTAATATGCTAGATGGACTGTTTAACACCTTGTATTATTTAATCGTCACTTAAAAAATCATAGTCCATTTTAGTGCGGGAATCATTCCATAATGTTTTCTTTTGTTGGTCCCTGTAGCTTGTAAAACTTCCTCGTTCACCAACTGTTGATGAAATTCTGACAAAGTACCTTGAATACAAATCAAAGAAGGATGGCATGTAAGAATTGGTTGATAGTTAAAAATTCATATCCTTCCTCCCTTTCTATTCTGGCTTGGCAGTTTTTTTATTTATTCATCTCGTACATTTAGTTGTTTCTATTAGATGCAAGCTTGGGACACCTTATACTAACGAGGAAACCATGTACTCTTTCTGTGTGTTAACAGGGCTCCTGATTCAATAGGAGAAATTTTGAAAGGAATAAGGTGTTATTTTGATAAAGCATTGCCTATGATGCTCTTGTACAAAAAAGAACGCAAGCAATATAATGATGCTATTGTGGATAATGTATCTCCCTCAACCATTTATGGAGCTGAGCATTTATTGCGCCTGTTTGGTATGATTATTACTTTTTGCTGATTCTAACTATATTTGAAAAAAGAGAGGATATTGTTGTGTTCTTGGATTCCCTGTGTTTGCATTGTCTTGGGACACGCTACTCTTATCCTCACTTATATTTTCCTCTTAATTTGAGTGTCTCTAATAGGTTATTCTTTGTCTGCTAAATTAAAAGACAATTACTATTCATTCTCCCTCTCGCTCCCAAATCCTCTCTTTATACATATATATGCCCTCTCCCTCATGTTTTTTTTTCTTTTGAGGGTGATTTTGACTTAGTATTAAAACAAGGTTGTCAGTTTTGCTTGATGAAAGTTGGAATTTTGTCATTTTTTGCTATTTAATGTTTCATTTCTAGTTGCTAGAATATGATTTTAAGTTTCGATTCCATTAATGTTTTAAGTTACCTAACTTTTTATTTGCCTTTAAAAATGTAGACTTCTCTGGTCATTTAATGTTTCCTGCCTAGTTGCAAGGGTTTTAGTTGAGTTTCAATTCCATTAGTGTATATTTGTATTTCTAGTCATTACGATGGTGGAATATAGGTACTATTAGGAGCATAGCATTTGAATGTTAACCTTGATCAGCATATCTTATCGATTTTTATAATAAGTTTGGAAAAACGATATGTATTGTTTCTCTTGTGTTTGCAGTTAAGTTACCTGAGCTTTTGACTTATGTGACTATTGAGGAGGAAACATTGAATCGCTTGCAGCAGAAATTACTCGACTTTCTCAAGTAAAAACCGAAACCCAACTTATTCATTATATTTAGGAAATTATAAACTATTAGAATGGAATCTCATTACTTTTCAAAGTGTTCCAATACATACTGCATTATATAATCTGAAATAATAATGACACAATTATTACACTCAAACATTTTTTAATGTATTTAACGGTTAATATATCACCTCTTCATAACCTTGATTACATTCTCATGTTGTAATAACACATTGAAATTTAATTTCCATCCAGAGATCAAAAGAAATTCATTTTTTAGTTACACTTGGCTTACTGATATATGTTTTTGGTGATTAAGTTAATAAATTAAAATAAGTATGTCTACTTTTGTGGCATGGTTCACTTCGCATCTCTTTTCCGTTGGGGAAAGTATTTCTTTTGCTGTCAGTCGAAACAGGGTAATGTTTATTATAAATTGTTATGTTTGAAGGTTTTGCTGCTGATGGTTTTTGTTAAATAAACTTTTTGCAGGTTTTTGCAGAAAAATCAAAGTACTTTCTTTCTCTCAGCGTACGAGGGCACCAAAGTCTCTGAAGGAAAAGGAAAGGTGAATGATGAATGAGAAGAAACGTTGAGTCCGTGGTCATCCAGTTGTATTCTTAATTGTTATAAAAAATATCATATTTCCCTTGAAAAATTTAGGGAAGAAACTCAATTGTTGTTGTAAGAATATTGACTAATTCATTCTTTAATTTTTAAAGTTTATACAAATACAATGAAAACGCTTGGTGGCTGAGGTATATATTATTATTGTTACTTCTTAAGGTCTGGGAGGAGGGATGAGCCGAGAAGGATCTCATGCATGCATGTATCTTGCCTGGAAGTTGGTTGGGCTATCGCCCAGTTTCTTTAATCACGTTAAACGAAAGACAAGAAAGGTTATTATACTGACATCAATCCTGAATTATCATGTCATGTCATGTCATGATTATTAAACTAAAAGACCTAGTTTTTTTCTTGTTTTTATAATTATAAACCGTCATATTGATTTTATAATTTTTTATTAGAAATATAGAAACACGGGTTTTGGTTTTACAAAAGTTGTTGACTGAAAATATTTTATTTTGATTGTTATTTAATATATACCAGGAACTATGAAAAAAAAAGTTTCTCTTTATCCATGAATAAGTATTATTTGAATTTCACTTGATTAACTCACTCTCAAATTTATCAATGAATGGAAATTTATTTTAAGGATAAAATATTTTGGCTTTTCATGATTTACTATTTGATTAGAATTTGTTTTAGTCATCATTAAATTTTTTTAAACACGACGATATTTCTGTCAAAAATAAAAGAAACTTGAGGATGCAATTTGTCACGTTAAAAATATAGCAAGTGATCAAAATTATAATTTAACTAAATCTAAAGGATAGATAAAGCATATTGTCTTTTTCTTTTTTATAACATGGAAAGAGAGTATGGGATCGATTAACTAAGAAAAATATAGTTCAACGCATAAATTATTTTACATTTATTTAATATTATCTGTTTTTACTTTTTATTTTCTTTTTTTTCAAAAAGTTATTTTTAAATTTTTTTTTTTATTGTTTGTGTTAAACGAAGGTAAAAATGTAGAGTGCTCCCTGTACTTTTTAACTAATAAAAGCAAGTGAATCTAATTACCAATGAAGACGACCCTACTAGCAGTGTTACCAAAGTCTGGGAATGAGCACATTATGTGGTGGGAATGGCATAACGACGAACTGAATGGTTAATTTCAATTTCACTCTATAGTGACCCAGTGTGAAGAAGGACCAGAGCAGAACTAGAATCATTAGCCTCTACAACAAAGCCACACCTCCCAGCGCAGCACACTCTCTGATGATGGTCGGAAGCTCCTCTTAGAATTTCCTATCTCAAGATGGAAACGCTTCCTTACTCGATCCCCTCCACCAAATTGCACTCCCTTCGTATTTACACCGGTGCTTCACGATTTCGATCCTCCAGGCTCCCTATTCGACCTACCCGATTTTCAACCAAACCTTTATATTCCCCCAAAATTTTCATTCTCCCTCGTCACAGGCTTCGATGCGTCGCTGAATCCTCCGACAATCACCACCACAGCCACCACCATGACCATCATGACCATCACGGTCATCACGACCATCACGACCATCAGGACCATCATGGTCACCACCACCACCATCATCACCACTCGCACGGCATCGATGGTGCTAATCTCACCGGGCCCCAAAAGGCGGTTATCGCGTTCGCCAAAGCCACCAGATGGATGGACCTGGCAGATATCCTGAGAGAGCACTTGCATCTGTGCTGTTTCTCCACCGCTTTATTTGTGGCTGCTGCCATTTGCCCTCATACCTTGCCCAAACCACTCGTCAGGCCTTTTCAAAACTCTCTCATTTTCATCGCATTCCCTTTGGTTGGGGTACGAATCAATCTCTCCCCTCCCCCCCTTCCTTCTTATTTTCCCTCTATTCCTAGACTATTTTTACTCTCTGCATGTGTGTTCCTATCAGGTTTCTGCATCACTTGATGCTCTTATTGAGATCAGTGGTGGAAAAGTGAACATCCATGTGTTAATGGCAATGGCGGCCTTTGCGTCAATATTTATGGGAAACTCTTTGGAAGGAGGCTTGCTACTTGCCATGTTTAATCTGGCGCATATAGGTGAGCTAAATTTTGTTTCAGTAACCGAGGTTCAAGTTTCATGTTCTGCAAGAAGTTTGAATAGCCTGTGTGATGGATCCTGCAGCCGAAGAGTATTTCACCAGCCGATCGATGGTTGATGTCAGAGAGTTGAAAGAAAATAATCCAGATTTTGCCCTTGTTCTGGATACCAAGGATGATAAACTCCCCAATACATTTGACTTGGCATACAAGAGGATTCCCGTGCATGATGTAACTGTAGGATCATATATTCTGGTTGGAGCCGGCGAGGTATTTTTTTTTTTTTTAAATTTGTTGCCTCGTCATAATTTTGAAGTTTGAATGCGTACAGTGGAACGTTGGTCTTCTTCAGAGTTTAGAAGGAGGTTAAATAGTGACTGATGTCTTGTGATTGTTTTTGATGTTTTTAACTGGATAACCATTTTTTACTGTAATCATTTACTGATGTTCACAGTAATTCTTGGTGATTTGCATATAGTTAACCTTTGCATATATGGTTTGTTACCTTGCTGCATAATGAATTAATATTTATAATAAATAAATCGTGATTTCAATTCTTTTTATAATGTCCTTAGAATAATTCCTAATAGTGTGAAAAATATTCATACTACCAAACTTATTTTGCAGCTTAATTTGATCCAGAGTACACCCGACTCTTCTGTAACAAAGTATGTAACTGGGTGCTGAAAATGTTACGGATCAAATGTTTGAAAACTTGTTTGGAACGATTGGCTTATAATCTTCTCACTTTCTTCAGTAGTTGTTTTCTGTCAATTCCCTTGCAATATTATTTTGTATTAAAAAATTCAAAACGCCTCTTTATCTTTCATCGATTAAAGAGCATTCCTGGTCTCATTTTCTCTGTCTCCTTTCAATGATGATTTTTCAAGTTTCCCCTTCCCTCCCCCTGAAAGAGCATAAGGAAAAATAATTAGTTTCAGTCAAACCTTAAGTATCTTCTAATAAACAGCACAGACTCACACAAACTCATACAAACTCATACATGCACGATTTGGAATTTCAAATTTTAGACAGCAGATTATTGTTGAAGTATAATGGGGATGGTGTTGTGATTAGTCTGTACCAGTAGATTGTGAAGTATTCCAAGGCAGTGCCACAATTACCATCGAGCACTTGACAGGGGAAGTGAAACCTTTGGAAGCCAAAGTTGGAGACAGAATTCCTGGTGGTGCAAGGAACTTGGATGGGAGGATAATTGTGAAGGTATGTTGAACTGTACATCAATCTCTAGGGATTTCAGAAAATTTTATATATTCTACTAAATTTCAAAGTGTTGTGTTTATATTTTACATTGGGAAAAGTGGTAATAATATTGGTAGTATTGAAAAAGTAATCCAATACTGACTATAGATAAAACAAAAAAAGCATGTAAGTGGGGGATAACCATCATGTTTGTTGGTTTTGTGGGGATGATTTTGATAGGTATTATAGACCTATACGGAACAACCTTAAACTGTATATATTTATTCCCCACACTGGATTTCCAACAGTACATAAAAATATGAAACAGCATACAACTTCTGGTTATTTGAGAGAACCAGACTCTCCACTTCCCTAAATTTACAGAACTTCCAAAACAAAGATAAAAACTGCTAAAACAAACTGCCCATGCAGACTTTATAAAAGTTTGAAACAACAAAACTACCCCTTAGACAGTTATAATTGTCTGTCAGTTTTTATTCCTTCTAATATAAACCTTCCCCTTGAACCTATCAATACCCCCTCCATGAAGTTTCACCTTGTCCTCAAGGTGAAAAGCAGGAAACTCTGTATTGATGGTTGTGGCAGATTCCCAACTGTTTTCAATAGATGGTAGATTTTGCCATTTAAGTAAAACCTCCAAATCCCCTGTTGAAGATGTGCGAACGTCAAGCAGCTCCTCTGGAGAGACCTCTAACATCAAATCTTCTAAAAGTGCAGATGGAAGAGGTTGAACTGGAGTGGTTGGCTGAACAGCGCGCTTGAGGAGGGAGACATGAAAGACTGGGTGAATTCTGCTGTGGGCAGGGAGGTCTAGCTTATAAGCTACAGGTCCTATGCGTTCCTGGACTATATAAGGACCGTAAAATCTAGGGCGAAGCTTCTCATTAGGTCTATTAGCCAGTGATTTTAGCCGATATGGTTGCAACTTAAGATACACCCAATCACCCACTTGGAACTCTACCTCCCTCCTATGTTTATTAGCCTGCACCTTATTCTGATCTTGGGCTTTGCATGAATTTTCCTTCAACTCCCTCAAGATCTCATCCCGTTCTTGTTGTAATTGATTCACACTTTGCACCTTTGATGGGATAGTAGAACCTTTGAGCAGCAAAGGGGGATCACGGCCATAGAGGGCCTTAAAAGGGGACATCTTAGTAGAAATACTGTAATTAGTATTAAACCAGAATTCTGTCCAAGATAACCACTGAGGCCACTTCCTAGGATGTGTACCAGTCATGCAACGTAAATAAGTCTCGAGGCAGCGATTAACCACTTCTGTTTGACCATCGGATTGGGGATGATATGCAGTGCTGAACTTGAGATTAGATTCAGACTTTGACAAGGTAGGATCACCTTGTAAAACATGTTCCACTGGACCTTTGCCTATCGATAATTTGAGATTACCAAAATTAGCTCTGACTTCTCCCAAAGTGGCCAACCATTCCAACCCTAACACCACATCAGCCCCACATAAAGAAAACACAAAAAAATCATGCTGGATATGTACTCCTTGAACTTCCAAAGTTAATCCTTGACACTTGCCTTGACAGCGCACTTTATGCCCATCTCCAACTTCCACCATATAAGGATTAGTTGGCTGTATTGGCAAGCCACACCTGACAATTAAATTAAGGGAAATAAAATTGTGGGAAGCACCACAATCAATCAAAACCACCACCTTTTCACAGCCAAGGGTTCCCCACAACTTCCAAGACCTCTTGGTAGTTAGCCCAGCCATAGTGCATTGTGATAACTGTAAATTGGGGCCATCTGTTTCTGGCAGTTCTGCTGGTACAGATAGAGTTTCCAGCCCATCTCCCACGTTGGTAATTCTTCTTCAGAGATAAGCAGCATGTGAAACTGTTTATTCCGGCAGATGTGATTTGGGCCAAATTTCTCATCACAACGAAAACATAAACCTTTACGCAACTTGTCTTGAAGCTCTTCCTGAGTAAGCTTCTTATATGGGGGCCCTCTCCGCTGAGAAACTGGAGCAGAAGTAGTGCTAGGAGAAACAGAAGCACTGCTTTCTCCAACACTAGAAACAGAATTAGGAAAATCCCCAGAACTGCCCCCGGCCCTAGAATAAGTTGCAGAACCTCCCACATCCTTAGAATAAGTCCTAGTGGAAGGCAATGGGCGAAACGAAGGAATGGAACGAGTACCTAATAAATACCCTCCTTTGGTAGTAATCAAAAGCTTGTATTCAACCATCTGCGCCTTCATCATCAACTCTGCAAGAGTCTGTGGATCATATAATTTAACCTCTGCTTTTATCTCATCCTTCAAGCCATTCAAGAAAATTCCCACTAAGTAATCTTGTTGAATCCCTTTCATGAACCCAGCATATTGTTCAAATTGCTCAATATATTCCCCTATAGGTCCAGTTTGACGTAAGCCAAGCAAAACTTCAAATGGGTTCTGCAACATTGTGGGCTGAAATCTTCTAACCACCGCATCTTTGAAAGCCTCCCATGTTGGATGCGGATGGCAGGTTTCCCACCATTGAAACCAGTTCAAAGCTTTCCCCTCCAATGCCACCATAACAGCCTTCATTCGTTCCTCCTCACCAACCCCTCTCAAACGGAAATACCGCTCTAATCTATTGGTCCACCCATAAGCGTCGTCCCCTGCAAACACAGGAATGTCCAACTTCTTCCATGTGGCAGAAATCCCAACAGAACTTATTCCGTCATTACCCCCATTATCCTCATGGCCATTCATGGCAACAGAATCTTGGGCCTCTTGATGCTTAGTAGAGGATGCCAGGCGTTCAACCACCCATGTCAGTCCTTGAAACATCTCTTCTAACCATTGGAAGCGACGGTTATTCTCGTTTGCTTGTTCGTGGACGATCTTCTCCAACCCATCCCATCTTGCCTCCATTCTTGTGTTGACCATAACATGCAGTATGCCCCCACTTCACCAGGAAAGGGCTCTGATACCAAATGATAGGTATTATAGACCTATACGGAACAACCTTAAACTGTATATATTTATTCCCCACACACTGGATTTCCAACAGTACATAAAAACATGAAACATCATACAACTTCTGGTTATTTGAGAGAACCAGACTCTCCACTTCCCTAGATTTACAGAACTTCCAAAACAAAGATAAAAACTGCTAAAACAAACTGCCCATGCAGACTTTATAAAAGTCTGAAACAACAAAATTACCCCTTAGATAGTTATAATTGTCTGTCAGTTTTTATTCCTTCTAATATAAACCTTCCCGTTGAACCTATCAGATTTTGGGCAAAATCCAATTCTGAAAGTAATTAATTACAAGTATCACATGTCATTACCTAGTTTTTCCATTGATGGTGATTGAAAATTAGGGCAATGAGACATTCTACATTCTCACAGATATATATGGACAAGTTACTAGAGATTGTGGTACTAGTGTTTCTTTAATAGTTTGCATTTGTTCAACACTTAAACTTCTAACTGAGTTTTTGTTGGAAACAATTGATTGCAGGTAACAAAAACTTGGAAGGAATCCACTCTCAGCAAAATTGTTCAGTTGACTGAAGAAGCACAGTCAAATAAACCTAAACTTCAAAGGTGGCTGGATGAATTTGGTGAACGATATAGCCAAGTTGTTGTGGTGCTATCCATTGCAATTGCTGTTATTGGACCACTTCTATTTAAGTGGCCGTTCATTAGTACATCTGGTAATTTTTGAATTTTTTTACTATAGTAGCACTGTTTAATATAGTTAATAAATTTAAAAATTTGATTACTGATTATTTTTTTTCCTGTTGTCACTTTTGTTTTTGTGTGTGGGTTAGTTAGTATGCAATCCTTTGCTTACTAAAATCACAAAGGAAGAGCAGGGAAAGAAATACAAAAATTACTAGAGAGATTCTGCAAATGCACAAAATCTCTCACTGCTTCCCAAAACCTCACCATTACTAAGGTAGGATAAATCTTCTCCCTCAGATTTATCCTACCTTAGTAACTGACTTTTTTACTCCTCTTTTTCCTTCTAATTGATATTGTGCTAGCTACTCAGGTTGTTAGCAACTTCTTTTGTATCTTTCTCTGTTGTGAGGATAGTCACTCCAATTACCTTTCCCACTTTGTTCCTCATTTGATACACATGCAATCCTCCCTTCAACTTCAGAACCATCTTAATTATGGGTGTAGCCCTTGTTTATTTGTCTTCGATGGACTTGGGCAAGGCATGTGACATGGTTTAACAGGTGGTACTTAAGTCTCCTATCTATTGATGTTATGCTGCAGTAATTATCTCGAATGTATAAAGTTCTCGCTTCCCATGTTTTCTGCTATCCTTTTTGTTAAAAGGATTTAGTGTCCAAAAAATATGTTGATGCATATCTATATATGATGTAACTTCCGTATTTCATCTTATTTAGTGTCTGGTTGATGTAGCTTGCAGAGGTTCAATTTACAGAGCGTTAGGGCTTATGGTGGCAGCATCACCTTGTGCCTTGGCTGTGGCCCCATTGGCATATGCTATAGCAATCAGTTCCTGTGCCAAAAAGGTACCAATTATCTACTCAATTATATAAGTTCATGTCAAAATATATTTAAAAGTTTAACATCATGTAATAAATTAGAGGTGTCAACCTGTGATTCCAATCAACTCATTAACATAATATGGGTTGGGTTGCGTCATTGGTTGATCTAGGTTTATTTTGGATGATCCAATAAAATTATAATTGGGATGTGTTGGGTTAATGATTTTGAAACCCAATTAATTCAACCTAACTCAATATACATATAAGAAGAGTGCTAGGAATTCAATTTTTCTCGCACTGTCTTAATGATTAAAATTTATTCAAAACTATATAATGAGAAAATCATTGAATTAGATGTGAGTCACTTTTTTTTGTAATTTCTAATAAATTTTAATCAATGAAAGAGGGTGAGTCCAAAAGAAGAGTGTGTTTCTAGTATGTCTATACTTACAACATTAATAATAAATTAATAATTATTCTAATTCTATTAGTATATTATGTTTGCATAACCCTAATCTACACAACTATTGATCATTTTTGTTAAATTGTCCGAGATTTGAAGTGTCAAACTCTCCATATTCATCTTTATTAGGTAAATAAAGTAATTGTTAAGGTTATTTGGGACATGTATTGTGCCATTTGTTACATGATTTTGAATGTTCTGACTTTGAATATATTTTGCTTGTGATTGTATTGGATTTGGAGAGGTAGACTTGTATTTTAATTTAGATTGTGCAATATTTTTATTTAGAATAAGTTTAACTAATTAGACATATTTTGTATTTTTTATTTATTTTTGAATATATTATTATTATTTTAAACACTCCATCTAATTGCCCAACTTAAACCAACTTGACAAAGTTCAAGTTGCTTTAGTTTGGGTTGCTTAACAAAAAACAGAAAACAAAAGACCCAACCCAACCCAGCCCAACTATGTTTCATTGGATTGAGTCTTGCATTAGACCAAACTCAACCCATCCAAGCCACTTACACCCCTTTATGAAATTGCTCCTCAATTATGAAGTATTTCCACTGTCAATATGATTTCATGTTTTCATTTTTGTATTCACCAATATATTTTGAAGATTTATAATCCTGCATTTGTTTGAAAATCCAATGCTCACTATTTATAATTTCCTGAATTGGTGGGATCCTTTTGTTTGAGCCTTAAGCCAAAAATCAAATATGTTAAGAGTTAGTCCACTGCTGGTGTTAAGAAGTGGACCTAGCTCGATACCATGTTAAGAAGTGGACTTTAAATCTAACTCAACCCCACAAAACCAACTTGTAAGGTGAGGTTTGCATCCACTTATATATTATAAATTGGTCTTATCTCTAATCGATGTGAGACTTCCAACAACTGGATTACCTGCATTCCCACATTCCATGCACATAGCTTTGAGTGTGATAGATGTGTTGGAAAACCACTTTAATTGTAGTTACCCTTAGCTTGCCATAATTTGTCTTAGTGGGGTGTGTTGAAATATACATCACATAGATATGACTTCAACAGAATAAATAACACTTGGGCAATCCTCACTTTACAAGATAGTATTAGAGTTTATCCTATATCTATTGTTGAGTATCTTGCATTAGCTCTAGCCTATAGCCTGGATGTGACGAGATGTGTTGGAAACTCATCTTAATTGTGTTCACCTTTGACTTGCTTTACTTGTAGCCTCTTTGGAGACACTTCTATTGTGCTAAGTTTGAGGGCTTCAGTCCACGTTGATGAAACATATGATATGACCATTGTAATCCTTGTAAAGCTTAAGCAAGCCTGATCGTACATGTCAATTTAAGGGGTTGAGTTATATCCTAAGCCAAATTTTAAGACCTTGTGACTACTGTTGTGACATCTAAATCATTATTAGCATAGCATCTAAATTTCTATTTACCCATTTTGAGAAAGATGAAAGCTTTCATTAATGGTCACGCAAATAACTAGCTTCTAAAGCTTTGTATGTCAATTATTGTACATGGAATAGTTGTTTTTTTAGTGCCAATTTACATAGCCACATTATTCTAAATAATCATGTAAGCCCTAAATATGGGCATAAAATTTGATCCTACCTGTGAATTGTGATTGAAGAAAAACTAAGCCATGAACAAGTTTGCTCTGTTCTATAATAAGGAAAAAATATTGTCTTTAAGATCATGAAACTTACTTTTACTGCTTGACTAAAGACGCTTTATGAGTTCTGTCAATAATAAGGTGAATGAATGGAACCATTTCATTACACAAATTAAGTCCTTTAGAAGGTTCACATGTTGGTTTGAGTAAAGTAGAAAGTTGATCCAATTATTCCAAAATTTTAAGTATGGAATGTGTTGTAATTTGAGATAATATCTTTAGAATCTTCCTAATTAAAGGAAATAGATACATAATCTTTTATTTTATTTTATTTTCTTTAGATTTCCTAGTTTCCCTATTTCTCTTTTTAAGAGAATTAGATTATTACAAATAGAGGGTATCAGAATGTATTTTTTATGATTTGAATAATAAATTAGTCTTATTTTCCATTTGGTATCGGAGCTTGTCTGATTCGCTTCCGTTGTCTTTTATGTCTACCGGCGGCCGGCTGCCATGGCCGCCAGCAGCCCCTAAAAATCTCTTCTGTGTTTTTAACGGACTCCAATTGCCTTAGTCAAGTTCTAGCCTTCTTTTTTTTTCCAGTATTACCCAATTCAGAATTTGTTTGAGATTAGAGTGGGATTTGAACCCATTCCCTCTCGGAACTGGTACTTTAGTTCTGTTGATGGCCAATCAATTTTGGCTCCTTTTTTGGCATTCTTATTGACTGCCAGTTGAATCAAAGAGACCGAAAGTCTCTTCTTCGAAGAACCTAAGAAAGGCACTGCCTTCACTGTTTATTCCGCTGTGCTCCGCCGCTCTTCATCGACGGCCATCGTCCGCTGCGTTCCTCCGCCGTCAACCACCGTCCGCCGTCGGCCACCGTCGCAGTTTCGACCGATGACCAGCGGATCTGGACCGCCTCCTTGAGCGACGGCCAACCCCGCCAGAGTCAGTCTCAGACTCCTCCGCACGCGCCGTCACGCGCCTCCTCTCTCCGTCAGATCTTGTGTGCATGTTTGTCACGCGCCGCTGTCCCGGTGTCGGAATCACACCGCAACGCTTCCGGTCGACTCGCCGGACCTCCTCCTCTCTATTCTGACCTCCCATAGCTGCCATTGCTACCATCTTTGTTGCTTCACAGAATCTTCGTCTTCCTCGCAACACACTTCGTCGACGGTTGACGAGGATCCATCTCAGCCGCAAGGAGGAGAGGGTGTCACCTCGCGTTTCCACTTAGCACTGTCCTTTGCTGTTCTCTCCAATGCAGTCAGCCACCACCGCTGCAGTCAGCCGCCGCCGCCGCAGTTAGCCGCCGTCGTTGCCGTCACAGTCAGTTGTTATTCCTACCTCCACTGCTTCCGCTATTTTCTTCTCCATCCTGAAAGGTGCCATCCAGTTGCACTTGGAAATTGATTTGCTGAAAATATCTTTAGAATCTTCCTAATTAGAGGAAATAGATACATAATCTTTTATTTTATTTTATTTTCTCTAGATTTCCTAGTTTCCCTTTTTCCCTTTTTGAGAGAATTAGATTATTACAAATAGAGGGTATCATAATGTATTTTTTATGATTTGAATAATAAATTAGTCTTATTTTCCACTGAATGCTTTTTTTATGGTGGGTATGACAGTTACCTCAACTTGCAGGGAATACTTCTCAAAGGTGGGCATGTTCTAGATGCTCTAGCTTCTTGTCGTACTATTGCATTTGACAAAACAGGGACATTGACAACTGGTGGACTTGTATTCAAGGCAATTGAACCAATTTATGGTCATCATTTTAGAAACAATGAATCAAAATTTTCTTCCTGTTGCATTCCCACCTGTGAAAAAGAAGCTCTCGCGGTTGCTGCAGCTATGGAAAAGGGTACTACACACCCTATTGGAAGGTAACATTTTGAATAGACTGTTTTTTTTAAGTTATAAGCTGTCCTTTTACTAGCTACAATTGTGGTTCTTGTGAGTTCTCTAGGAATTGAATTTTATTCGGCTAATGACAATAGGAGAATTGGAATATATTATATGAAACATAAACTAATAGGTTTATGGCCCAAATACCACTATAGTACACTAACACTACCTCTTAAGCTAGAGCATATAGATTATATGCCATAAGCTTGTTACACACATAATTTTGGAGCCCCTAATAGACCTAGTGAAAATATTAGCTAGTTGTTCAATAGAACTAGTGTACTACAAGCAAAAAGAACTTTTTCTCTAATAAATGACAATCCACTTCAATATGTTTGCTCCTCATGAAATATTGGATTATGATAGGAAATTTCTATCAAATTCAGTATATCATGCAGTAAGAGGCAATGCAAAAATAAAAGGACTAAGCTTCCAACCAAAGAATCCCTTTGAGCTCCAATTACAATTCAAATAAAACCCTGTCTCCAATATTCGTTTATTTTCTTATATAATAGATTCCACTATTCTTTCTCTCCTGTAGCTAACTCCTCCTTCCCATTCTGCTTCTTATCTAAGGTGATAATTAAGATCCTCGATATTTAGGCCATTGGATATACACCTTAATAGGCTTCTCCATATTACTGCTTGAGATCCGTAGTACTTGGATCACAATCAGATTGGAAGTAATACGATAAGGAATCTGATTATGACAAAACTTCATTTGAGAGACCTCTACAAATTTTAATTCATGAATAAATTGCTTTATCCAAATAAGTTCATAGGTGATCAAGGCCATAGCCCGATACTTAACTTTAACACTAGATCTAGTCCAATACTTAACTTTAACACTAGATCTAGATACAATCTCTTGCTCCTTACTTTCCTATATACAATATTACCTCCTCCATAAACACATTATATTGGGGTGGAATGACGAACATCTATTCTGATCAGAATCTGAGTAGTTGACCCAACGTTTATTTTCATAAAATGAACCTTGACCAAGAGATCATTTGATTAGTTGAATGAGTAGTTGCATCCTAATAATGACTATCTTAAAGAGATTGAAGAAATTCCACTGAAGCAACACAAGAATATCTGGACTTGTAGTAGTATAACTTAGCCTATCAACTAGCCTGTGATATCTTCCCAAATTAGTCAACGACTTACCCTAAGCAAAATGAAGCTTAAATATTGGTTATTGTGGTGCAACAGCTTGGTGGGTTTTCTAATAACCAACTATAATAGCATCACGTTGTGGAGCCACAAGAAATTCCATTATGTCCACCTTGCACATCACAGGTCTTGTGCCGTAGATTGGACATAAAAGAGGTGGCAAGGTTTCAACTGTTCACAAAGGCAGAGTACACCAGATCAGGTGGGCATCAATGGTTTGCTCTTTTGATGAATCAAAATCGCAAAAAGGGTCTAATTCGGTTTGTAGGTCTCCAGTCTAAAAAGACAAAATTAGATAGATGGAACTGGGCCTTGTGGGTCTCCAGTCGGTTATGTTTGAATTAGTAAACACTTAAAATCTCACATGACCTTTTAAAAATAAGTCAGCAGTAAGTGTTTTGCAAGTGTTTATTTTCTCCTGTTTATTTATTTTACTCTATTGTTTTTTACTTGGGTTTCCTTAGTTTAATTGGCCCAACACTGGGGAAAATTAAGTGGTTTTGGATTACCACCTGTCTATGGTTCCAATCAATGTTTTCATAGAACATTCCAAATTTTCAATTTATGAGCAATTATTAATAACACTTGATTATGTACTAAACAAAGAATTGTAGGACTAGGGTGATCCAGGGCCACTTAAGTAAATTTTCAACGCTAACCTTTTGTTCCATGTGCCCCCAACCTTTTAGCAATCCGCTTAAATTTCTTTCCTCCGAGGTGTTGAGTGATATGAAAAGAAAGTGTTTTCAAGGGTATGGTATAATTAAAGGGTTGGCTGTGGTTTGTTTGTACCTTGTAGATTGACATGTGAGGTTTCTTGATTGGAATCCTTAGCTTTGACTTTTGTTGAATCTAATATTTTGAGCAAAGAGGCTTTATAAAGAGGTCCTCTTTGCTACTTTTTAAGAATACGTAATCTATGTAATGTAGGCTGAAGTTACCTTAACTATAGGAAGTAGAAAAAGGAAAATATGAGTAAATTACTTCTAACCTAGAATAGCTAGGTATTGGTATATCTATAACTAACTCAGTAAGTGCTGATCCCTTTCAATGAGATTCTCCTCAAAACAATTCAATTCTTTGAATGTTCAATTATGCTGTCTTAAATGTAACAATAAAGTGTGATATTAAACTGATAATCTCTTTTCAGTCCTTATGCGTTTCTTTTTCTGTAAAATAAATTGCAGGGCTGTGGTTGACCATAGTGAAGGCAAAGACCTCCCATCTATTTCCGTTGAGAGTTTTGAATACTTTCCTGGTAGAGGCGTTACTGCTACTGTCAACAACATTGAGGTATGATGTTATTATTTGCTTAACCGGGTACTTAAATATTCATTTTGCATGACAAAGTGAGATTTTGAAGCAGACATGACCATGTATTGTTAGTATCTCAAGCTCATATTGCATACATTTGTCAGAGACCTCCTTTTGGGTTTCATTATTTTGCATTGATTTTCCTTTTATATATATATATATATATATATATATATATATTAGCGGAAACACAGGTGTTGCATGCTTGTGTGTCTGCATTTTGTTCATGCTATCTTATTTTATTTTATTGAGTTAAAAATTTAATGTTTAATATCAATGTTAGTTTTATGTGTAACAGACAAAAAAAATTAGAAAGGGTTTGGATTGAGAGGAAGAGAAACATACACTGGTGTCCTTACATGAATGAAAAATGAGAAGTTAAAATAGTAAGAGAGAGATGAAAGGTTGAATACATGGCAGAAAAGTGAAGTATTATAGTGTGAGGTTACGTTTAAGAAGGTTACTAGTTAAGATTAGTTAAAAATGTGGACAACAATACTGAAATATTTATGGGATGAGAGGATGTTACTTTTAAGGCAGTGATGTGACGGTTTCTTAGAGCATTTGAAATATAAATATTTGTAACATTAATATTTATTGAAGAGTAAGCCAGGAAAATAAAATGTGTTCACTAAATGAAATACCCTATATTTGGACGCTTGAGCAAGTGCACTGGATATATTATAATAGGACCCATTTTAGTGATTTCCAAATATCAATGGTCAGTTACAAGTTAGTAATAGTAAAGTATGAATAGTTATAATTAGTTAGAACAATTAGTGAGTAGGGATGGGAAAAATAGCCATATATGAGAATAAACCTGTCATGGGTATTTAGTAGAACCTGTAATGGGTATTTAATGGGTTTTCTAGACAAGTACCTTTATCGGCGAACACGTGTTTTCTTAAATTACCTGTATACTGAACAGGTGGGGATGGATATAATGGAACCCGCACTATTGGGTACCCACTGCCCATAAAGTAATATAAATACTCTTATATTGAGGTAATTAAATTAATCTTTTCAATAAGATAGTTTTAGCTTATTATCTCTTTTAGGCTCTTTCAAAATTAAAGGTAGTCAATTTGAAGTTATTGATGAGGAAAATATCAATTGAAATTTTTATAATTTTTATTTATTTAATGTAGCTTGTTAGTTTATTTTACTCATTTTAATGAGAAATTTTTTTACCTAAATTATTTTTTTGGAATTTAATAGACTAATTTGCATTTAAAATTATATTTTTGAACGTATGTTTTATTTGTATGATCGAAAAAGAAAAAAGTATCGATTTTTAATTTCTTTGAATGCCCATAAATTTCTGCAAGTGTTTTTTAAACTCATTGATAGTTGTCAAAGAGGGTTCTCTACATGCGGACCTGGTAGTGAGTAGCTACTACCCATACCTGTTGCCATTCCAATTGGTGTGGTAGTTAGCTAGTTAGAGAGGATAGGGTATAGGTTTAGCCTCGGAGGAGGTGCGGAAATAGGGATCACAATTGGATTCAAACTTTGATTAGCACCTACAAATTGTGCACAATAAAGAGATGAATTAGTTGCTAAAACTAGTGCGGGTTTGGGTACTTTAGTGCACAGCTCACTACAAGCCAACATATTTAATTATTTGATATATAATAAGCTTAAGTAAAAAAATAGTGCTTAAATTAAGACTGCTGGAAATTACACACATAGAGTAAAGTAAATAGGCTAATAATGGTTTTCTAAACTTTTTTGCAGTCTCTGCAAGTTCTTATATGTTCTTTAAAAATCTAAGGGTATGGATATTTATAGAGTTAGCACTGTTTAATAATTTGATATGACTCAATGTGAAGTAAACTATCATATTTGAAATTGCCAAATTTCTATAGACTGCTTTTACTTCATTATGTTTGTTGACAACATTGTTATTATGGGGTATTGACTACCGTGGCTTTACTCCAATCAAGCATGATTTTGTCACCCCTTATAGATAAAAGATCTTGGTGGTTGACTCTAATTGTTCTCGAAGTAGTATAATCCAAGAATGCTAACGTGATTTCTTGAAGTATGCAATGGGTATTTTAGATAAAACAAACTTAATGAGCACTCAACATGTTGGAACTCCTACGGATCACATGCCGAAGTTTTGCTTAGTTAGACAGAGCTGATCTATAAATATAGGAAAGATTGATTTAAAAACTAAATTATCTCACAAGTCTTCCTTTAGGATAGTGGGATGCAATAATCCACATTCTGAAATATATTAAGGGGACTCCAAGGAAGGTCTCTTATATGAAGGCAAAGTTTGTACTTATTACTCATCAGGGATATTGCATGAGGTTTGTTCTCTATTATTGCATTTTTATTGGTGACAACATGGATGCAAACAATGGGTTTAGATAGGAGCATATGATTTATCTAATAAGCACCCAATAACTTATGGAATTCACTTTTAAAACCTATGGAGGGAGAATGAAACACTTAGATAATCCACCAAACATCCCACACCAGTCGATCATAATATTGAAGTCCCAATGTGGGATGTAGACACCTCATAATACTGAAGTCCCTATCATAGCATCACTCCTAACAGTTGAGTATATCACCGACTCATTCTACGGTGCTGCATTCAATGATATTTCACCTCATAACTTTCTGGTTTGCTTGGAATCCTTTTCCATTTAGAACTATCTGCAAGTAACATTTTTCAAAATATTGACTACTAGCTCTGATACCTAATTAGCACTTAAGCACTTGAAAACTGTCTTCGTGGACCCTAAAGTTGCTATCCTCTTAAGTTTGGGTTTAAAATCAATACATTTTCTTTTATACGTAGGTAGGTATGGGACAATTAGTAGTATCCTATCTAAAATCTTTTCATTGTAATCCCTGGATAGAAAGGAGCATCGTTCTGCTTTTTATAAACTGAAAACTATTAATCTGCTCTTGTAAAAAGTGGGCAGTTCCTTTTGTTTATTTTCAATCAAGAAGTAAAATTATTATTTCTTTTGAGTTCCTTCAATGAGGTAAGGTAACTCACAATCAAGGATTACAGCCTCATTATTGGGGGGGAGTCCATCATTTCTAAAGCTTAGGCACATGCTGCATCCATTTATGCAAAATGCATATTCTTCTTGAAGATGGAGGGCAAATGGGAAAGTCCTTTGAGAAAATATTTAATGCAGCATGGGGCTAAGTGGGTGAAAATTGCAATCTGTGGAACCAAAGAATCTGTAGAGAGTTTTCGAAAAGAAAGAGCCAGACCCATTAAGTTGTGTATCCTACGTAGAAAAATTAAGAAACTCATGATATACCAAGGAGAATAAACATTTTTTTTAATTATGTTGACCAATGAATATTGAAGTTGCATAAATTATTTGAACTGAACCAGAAAGCATTAACTAGGGGCAAAACATATAAAATGGGCGGGAGACAATAATTCCATATTAATTTGACCCAACCAGTATGCTCCAAATTTTGTAAGATTTGTAAGATTTCGGCTAAAACCATACAAGTGTTGTAATATGCCTCTTTACTAGTGTCTAATAACCATGTAAAGGGTATAATTGGTGATTTGACAACAAAAACAATAAGAAATCCCATATGGAATATTATTTCCAATGCCACAGGATCCAGTAGATGGTAATGATTAAATTTTCAGTCTAATTTAGATAAGCTTTTTCATAAACAATTATAGGAGAAGAAAATAACGAAAAATGAAATGAATTTTCCCATATGCTAAAATTAGCATGTATATCAAACTAATTTGCAGAAGTTTTTCATTTTAATTTATCAAAAGGTTGATTTTCAATGTGTGGAAGCTATAATTTTAGCTTATGAGAGAAACTTATTTCACTTTGTTATTTATTTGAATTTTACGGAGAAGCTTATTGAAACGAAATCGTAATGTTGGTTAATTAGAAGTATATTAATTCGTACTCAGAATTCCCATTCATGTAGATAAAAACACAGAACCTCCTGTATCTTACATAATAAACTTCATAGCTGAATGCAAGCATTTCTTTACACCCAACATGGATGTGGAAAACGAGGAATTGATTCTGATTCCCGTTTTATAAAAAATGTAAATGTCTTAGAAAAATTGGTCTCTTGGAAGACTATTCATTGAATAATTGAAATGCTTGAGCAACTGGCGGAGCCGTATCTTTTTTTCTCATATAGTTTATTTGTGAAACAACAAGTAAAATGACTCAATTTTTTGTTTTCGTTTTATTATAGTCAGGAAGTGGAGGTGCCAAACTATTAAAAGCATCACTTGGGTCTATAGATTTCATCACTTCTTTTTGTCACTCTGAAGATGAGTCAGAAAAGATCAAGGAAGCGGTTAATACATCTTCTTATGGAAGTGAATATGTTCATGCTGCCCTTTCAGTTAATCAGAAGGTGCTATACTGTAATCTACTAATCATTTTTTCTGGGAAAGAAGGGATGATGCTTTAAGCTTTTTCATAGATCTGTCCAGCTGGAGAAGCGGACAGCTTACCCACCCTCCATTAAGTCAAACACATTGAGCCTTCCACATTTGACATGCTACTGTCTCACTCTCAACAGTATCCACCGGAACCTAACTTACTGGTCACTTGATGCAGGTAACATTGATTCATCTAGAGGATAGACCTCGTCCTGGGGTTTTTAACGTTATTCAAGAATTGCAAGATGAAGCAAAGTTTCGTGTGATGATGTTAACTGGAGATCACGAGTCTAGTGCGAGGAGAGTTGCAAGTGCTGTGGGCATCAATGAGTTTCATTGCAACCTGAAGCCTGAGGATAAGTTGAGTCATGTGAAGGATACCTCAAGGGATATGGGTTAGTTCCTCACTGTTTCTTTTGTGGATTGTCTTCTGTAATGCTTACTTATGTTTTTTTTTTTTTTGGTACTTGCACACTAATGGTTCCTTTCCAATATAAGTTTTTTTTTTTTTGGCTTCAACTATACAAGTAAATTGTGCAGAGCTCAAGCTTAAAATATTACTTTTACACGCTTCACTTTCAAGTCTCGTTTTGTTATACCTTTGTTGATCAGTTATGAGACTTATCATTTTGTTTACAAGAGTATTTTCTTAAATAGGTTCCTACATAATATTTTAACTGCATTGCTTGGATGTCTTTTACACATATGTTTTGCTCTCTTAAGCCATTTTGTTTATACCTCTGACAGGGGGAGGCCTAATTATGGTGGGTGAAGGCATCAATGATGCCCCAGCACTAGCTGCAGCAACTGTTGGGATAGTTCTTGCTCACCGTGCTAGTGCAACAGCCATAGCTGTTGCAGACGTATTGTTGCTTAGAGAAAACATTTCTGCAGTGCCATTTTGTATTGCCAAGTCTCGCCAGACAACTTCACTGGTAGGTTTATATCAGTAGTTACAATAACATTATTTCATCAGCTCTTGGATGCTGTTGACTTATATCTGAATGTACATGCAGATTAAACAAAATGTGGCTTTGGCATTGACGTCCATAGTTATAGCTTCCCTTCCATCAGTTTTGGGATTTCTGCCATTGTGGTTAACGGTATGAAAATTTAATTTAAATTATCTTTTTTGCTATTCTGCTGTAGAACGTTTGTATGCCTTTGGTGGCACCATGTGCTAATATTTCGAATGACTTGAACAAGCATTTTTTTTATCTGGTTGCGGTAACAAATCTCTGAAATTACGATTATTTTAGTAAAGATTGTCACTGGCTGTGGCCATACCAATATCACTTCGTTGAGGCAAGTCTCCACCCTTGGCGTTAAAAATGAATAAATCAAATTTTGTACCTCTATAATTAAAGTATACTCGGCTTAACTTATTGTAGTGATTGTTTAGATTGTCGTTCCCTGCCAGGGAATGTATGTTGGTTTTCCATTGAGAGAAGCATATCAATTGTATCTTTTGATTTAAAAATAGTTTTGGAGTTTTCAAACGGAAAGACAAGCATAGGCTTAATTACTTTGTATTATAGCATCTCTCAGAATATTGTTTTTATCGTTTGAATGGTCCCTTTCACTACCTTAATTGCGTAATTTTCTTCTTTGGTTGCTCTATAATCATGTCTCTTGTTTACGCATATGCAGGTTCTTTTACATGAAGGTGGAACCTTGCTTGTGTGTCTCAATTCCGTACGTGCTCTAAATGAGCCATCTTGGTCATGGAAGCATGATATCTTACATTTGATTAGCCAGATTAAATCTAGTCTTCTGTCTCTCAAGACAAATATCACGGGCTCAAACAGTATCATAACGGCGAATTTGTAACGTAGCAGCGTTGTAGCCTGTTGCATATTTTTAGTGTATTAAAAAAAGTGTCAATATCCCTTTTCTTGTATATCTTTTTCGTCTCAGAAAATTGTACTATGCCTTCTGTTTGAGGTTAGTTTCACTTTATTTAATCTTCGTTTTCCCATTTAAATGGAATTTAAGGGTGAAACGTGCATAAACATTTCGCAGTCACAAAATAAATATTGACATGAAGAAATACCGACGCAAAGAACATCTTACTACTACTCATTTACATAGAAATTACATCTTAAGCATTTATTTTGCGATGAAAGGCTTTTCTTTCGTGGCCTGAATAATAGCCTTTTCAGAAAAAACCCTGTTAGAAATTACAATATTACTTTTTTTCATTGCCCAAACAGTAAATTCAACTGTTTTTCTGATGTGTGTGCAACTAATGTTTTTAGAATTGTATTGATTTTAAATCGGCAAGTCATTTAATTAAGATATAAGTTTTTTTATTTATTTTTTAGTTTTTAATTTTTTATTATTGAAGTTGTTGATCGATTTCGTTGATTCATTTTATTTACATTTATTCTTTTTATGTTTTTAATTTGATGGTAAATGTATGAAATAATTAAAGGCTGGTCTAAGTAAATGGCAAGTTGGTTTATTCTAGGTGTGAATATATTCTTTGTCCCATAATAAGTAAATGTCTTATTTTGGACAAACCGAAAATAACATTGAATCTATGGTCTGACGTGTAAACGACATTTTGCTATGTAATAACGTCTTGAAATGATAGTTCATTGGAAGTATATATTTAGTCTAATTAGTAATCGAAAGAGCTAATGATAATGGGATTTTGCAACGTTGCAACGATTTCGTTTGTCCATTTTATGGCATATTATGTCACAAAATGCAATATGTCAATTTAAAAGTTAAAAATCAACAAAGAATTAGTTGCTGAATTAGATTTCGTTGATATGAAAAAGCTAAGGACTTAATCATTGAAGTTACAAGATTAAAATCAGCCTTGTGTACGTTGACTATACGGATTAAAAAAGCAATCTAGCCATTATATCAAGATAACTTTTTTATACACATGGTGTGTTTTATATTATTTACCCTATCTAAAAAATGTACTTCTTGAGCATTTTCTTTTTATATTATGGTATTTTCACAATGATAAAATTGTTAACTAGAATAAGATTATACATTTGTAATACGTTTTAAGTAAGAATAATTTATAATATTCAAATTTTGAAAATATAAAAAAAATGTATTATTTTAAATGGTCTGAATAGTAATTTACACTGATCATAATCTCTTTAGTGGTAAAGTTTCTTGCACAATCCCTTACCAAATTTCCATAATTTGTTATCGTGGCCCGAGAATTTAAGAAAAAACAACAATGAAAACATAAAACGTGAAAAGAAAGGGGTTGTTGCTAAAACTCTAATTTGTGCTTCGTATGAAACCGAAAATTTATATTTGTGTGGAAGTACCTTCAGTTTAAGTAACGGTGCCAAATGACAGACACAAAAAGCCACTTATTTTGAATGATTCAGGCAATTTATTATAAGATAAGAAAATAAGATATTAAAAAAATTATTTTAAAATCTATTTTTTGTTGACAAGTGTCTTGAAAATTAGTTTTTTTTTTTAATTTTTAATTTTATTTATTTATATTTATTTTGTTGTTATATATGCATAAAAGCTATTTTACTTTTTTATCTATTTATTTTATTTTTTAATTTTTTTATTTATATTTATTTTGTTATGTGTATGAAAGTTATTTTACCTTTTTTATTCACTTATTTTATTTTTTAATATTTTTATTTATATTTATTTTTCTTTTACATGTGCATATAATTTATTTTACCTTTTTATTAATTTATATTTATTTCATGTCACAATATGTGTAAAACTTCAGAAAATGATATTTTAGAAATGGTGGTAATCTAAAAATAATGAGACTCAATTATTTTACTATGGATCTATTTTCTTAAGTGTTTTTGAATCCTTTCACTATGTGTATGGTTTGAAAAGATATGCTGATTTATGATCTATGAAAATGTTTAGAACTTATGTATGAATGGAATGGGGTGGTAAGAGTTCTAAGGAGGGTTATTAAAAATTGTATCAAAGTGTTGTTTCCATAATGTTATAAATGATTTTATGTTTGAAATAGACGATTATATGTTTATACATATATTATACGAGTTTATTAATACACATTAGACAATTATATTCATTCTCTAATTAGATGTATCTTGTAATATACATTAGACGAGTATAGCAATACACATTAGATGAATGTATCCATATACTGATTAAACGTGTATAACATTAGATATTAGACAAATATACACATTATACCAATATATCCATACACTTATTTATATTTATAAAGAATATACTCAACATTTTTGCATAATCTATTATGTATTTTTAAAGTGTTTACTTTATATATTTTCACATGTTATATTTTTTTATTATACGAAATTTAATATATATATTAATTAACCTTTTAAATTTATGAATAATTTTTCACGTTAGTTCTATTTAAAATTTAATTATAAACTTAAAAATATTTTTTTTTCAGTCTCTAATACTTTTTAATATAATATATATTTAGTAGTTATAATTTGAAAGTTTAGACATGAGGCTACTTTAAATCTACATGCCTCGAAAATAACGGGTGTTTCCAATTAGATGTATGTAAGTCTTTAATTGAAGGTTTGATAACACGGCAGAGCCTTGCGTTACGTTACAGTTAATTTCACTGCTACATCTGAAAGCAATTATAGCCCAAAATTTATGGCCGTTGACCATTTAGAATTTGAAGCATTGTTGGTTGTTTTGTAGCTGCTTTTATACTATCATGCTGCTACTGCTTCTGCATCTCAAACTCCATAAATTGCTTTCTTCTCTACTTTTACATTCTATTATTTTATAATTATTCCGTCATCTAATTTTGATGTGGATGGGATTGATAATAATATATTGATTCATGAGTTTTGAATAAGAATGAAAGGAAAATTGTTCACAGGGGAGCTAAGCCTACCTTCTTTATTTTTGTTTTTATGATGAAAATAGAATGATTTCATGTTTTTTTATAACAAATGGCATAACAATTGTTTTATCTTGATTATGTTTATGCTTGGTATATGAATTTATTAATGTTGAAAGAATTATGTGTAAAATAGATTAATAATCTCATTTTTTGTTAAAATAATCGATTAAACATGGTATATAATATGTTATATTCAACCAAATCACTTAGTAAACTTAACATGATATATAACCGATTATACATAGTATATAACCGATTAAAATAGAAAGTAAGCCATAATTTGTTTCATAAGTGAGATAATATGTCAAAGATGAAAATCGGATAGACAATATGCTTAAGTATTAGAATAATTAATTACATAAGTTTTCTAATTGATTAAATTAATTTACATAGTCTAATCCTTTGCATTTATAGTCTGATATGTTATAACGAGCAAATGACTCGATAATTGGCTTAAGTGTTTAGATAATCGATTTTATGCTCATGATAATTTGTTAAAACAGAAACAAAAGCTTAACAGATTACATAAATATCTCAGTCGATTATAATGTGACAAGATTAGAAAAATCCTATATATGTGTCTTGAGACCTGTTTCAAAACAATAATTCGTTATCATTTTCAAATACTAATATTTTCATTGAGTTTTGTTTATAGGTGTTGTCAAGAAACATTCTTGGAGAATCAAAGTTTCATTGGTTGATTACCCATCAAGATTTGTTCAACAGAGTGTACTAAAGTTGTTCTGATTTGATCTACACTAGAGGAGTGTATCTTAGAGATCAAATGTGGGTTTGTGATAGCCAAACCAATATAGATTGTCTGTGTTGATCTTTCTTTATCCTTTATTTCTTGTTGATTCATTATCTTTTGTTTATTAATTTCAAGAAAGCAAAAAATTTATAAAGATTTCGAAAAGATCTTATAAAAGGGCTAATCCAATTCAACTCCCTTCTTGGCTTGAGATATAAAGGTCATTCTTTTCTAACAAAAATTATAGGTATAAAGATAAAGAGAAATTATCATACTTCAAATGTAATTATTTAGATATATAAATTATGGTGAGATGATCCAAATAATGAAATTGAAAGTAGAATTTTGATGTATGTAAATGTTGAAATGGGCGTAACGAATAATGGTGATGGCTTGGTTCATCTTGATTGTATTCAGGTTTAAGACCTAAAAGTGAGGTTGAGTTCATGATTTTTGAAGTGCAATCTCTAACCTCTTTATTACATATCCTCCATGATCTTTATATGTAATCTTGATGGAAGTCCAGATAGCCCGATAAAGTGCATGAAGAACTCGAATAGCTCTATCGAATGTTTAGAGAACTCAATAAGGTGTTATCCGAACTATTTGGACAACCCACCAAGCTATAAAAGTTCTCAGTATACCTTATTGAGCTATTTGGAAATTCAACCGAGCTATTCATGTTCCTCATGATCTTTACTAAACTATCTGGACTTCCATTGAGTAATTTGAATTCTTTATTCATCTTGCCAGATTGTTTGGACTTTACACCAAGCTATCTAACTTCTTGATGCACCTTACCAAGCTTTAGGGATGTCTTGCCAAGCTATCTAAATTCTCACCGAGCTATCCAGATGTCTTACCAACCTGAGGACGCAATACACAAGTCTTGTTGACCTTATCAGACTGGGAACGTAACACATTATTTATCACTAAGCTTTCTTATGGACCTTTGAACAGAGTAAACTTATCTTAAATGAGTTCAGTACATGACTTATTATTTGTGATCATAAAAAAATTAATAACATTGGTCAAAAAGGACTAAACTCAATAATTTCTAAAAAAAAGGAAAGTAGATCAAAGTTAAAAAAAAAAAACAAAATAAAAAACACATAATAATTTAAAGATAAAAACATTTAAATAAAAAATAATACATTATGAATTATGTTATCCATAATACATATACATATTAAAAAATTACGTTTTTTTTTATAAATTTGTTATTAAGAACACAATGATAATTTTGCCACTTATTTGGTGGTGCAGAAAGAAAAACCCTAGTAACACTGTGTACTGAAACCATAGTAACATGGTCTACTTAAACCATAGTGACATGTTCAAGTAAAGGGTAGCTGGAGAAAACTTTAGAAACATTTCACCAAATAATAACGATCATATGATCTAAAAGTAATTGCATGTATTAAAACAAGACATAGAATGGGTATAATTTACTTTTCTAAAAGAGAATTGAAAACTTTAAATCGTATTTTTATATAAAAACAGCGGCAAATGCATTAATAACTAGTAAACAAGATAAACTATAAAATATTTAAAATTAAAACTATTAATAGTGATGGTTTATGTCATTATTACTAAACTTTATTTCCAAAAAGTAAATAAGTTACAACAATAAAAAATAATACAATTACTGTATAGAATTTTACTATGTGGTAATTATTGAGTAACCCGTATAAACGCATTGTTATTATTATAATGACATCGTTGTTTAATTTAAAGAAAAATAATATTAAAAAATTGAAAAAGCAAATTAACATAAACTATAATAGCTTGATTACATGAAGTCAAATGAGGTTGGAATAAGAAGGAAATAAAAATAATGATAGATAAACTGATTAACTAACAAATTTTGAGATATATAAAAGGATAACAGACAAAAACTACTTTGAAAGTACCGGTTTCTTTTCTGTTCAAGTTGGTGAGCTTGAAACGCTATTTGCTAATTTTGGGTTTCAACCAAAATAAATATTTACATTATGGTTCAGCAAATAACAAAATAAATTGAACTTAATATTGAAAAATTGAGGATATTCCATTGATTTTAAAATCCTACGTACCCCTTTGTTTTTATCTCTTTTTTTTTTTCTAAAGAAAACCTGAAGCACAAGAGGTTGAAAGAAATTTCAGATTTGCCATGAAATTTCAATTTTCATCGTTCCATGCTACTTTTGTCTTCCAACTGTACACTAACCAATATTATTCCCTAAAATAAAAAGGAAAACAGCTTCCTTTTTATCCTTCATATCATAACTCATAAACCTCCTTTTTCTCAGCACTAATTACGTCATAATTAGGAATCAACCCTGCTAATCCCAATTCGCTTCACCGACACGTTCCTAAAACCGTCCACACCCTGAAAACACATCGCACTCTGCTGCTCCATGTAACTCCGAACCTCCTTCTTTATCATCTCCTGCATCACCGCCATAAACTCCGCACTCAAATTCAACGCTCCCATTCCAACCTCTGCTGCCGGACTCGCCACGGTCGTCACCGGCGCTATAGTGAAGGGATTAGCTTGCATCGCGGCCGCCCGATTCGAGGCTTCCGATGACTCCACGCCCGGAAGAGACAGCGACAGCGAGGTGGTGGGACCGTCGTCGCACGACGACGCCGTTTCGACCACGGGTCGAACCGCCACGGGCCGGAACACGTGCGATGAGGAGACTACACCAGGGGCGCTGGTCTCGCTCACATCGGATCCCGATGGGCTTCCGGGAGGCAGGGCAGCGCCGGCGCTGACGGAGCGCTTCAGAGGCTGCGGACTGAAACCGGCAGCGGCGGCGGCGGGATCTTCGGCGATCATGATGGAGGCGCACTTGCGCTTTAGGGTTGAGTTCCAGTGGTTTTTGATAGCGTTATCGGTGCGGCCCGAGAGAAGGCGGGCTATGGTGGCCCACTTGTTACCGAAGCGGGCATGAGCGCGGATTATCGTGTCGTCTTCCTCGGGCGTGAAAGCCCGGTGTTCGACCTGGGGCGACAGCTGGTTGCACCATCGGAGCCTGCAGGATTTCCCAGAGCGGCCCGGGATTGACCTGCTGATGAGCGACCAGTTTCTGGGCCCATGCCTCTCCACCAGCTTCTGCAGGGCCTCGTCCTCTTCGGGGCTCCACGGACCCTTGATCCGGTCCATGTCCTTTCGGCTTACGGTCATCATGATATTACTATGCTGTTGCTTGATTGATGAAGGGAATGAAGAAGGGTTTCACTGGTTGAGTTATTGGGGTGGAGCATTGGGTCGTTAGAGCATGCTTGGGTTTCTTATATCTGTGAGAGATGGGGTGTGGGGCAACCGGTTTAGGGGGTTCCACTTTTACGGGTTTCAGCGTCGGTTGTATTGTTCCTGGTACCGGTTTTTCCTGGGAAGCGGTTGCCTTTGGAGTTGGGATACAGCTGTAATTGGACACGCGTCCTTTCTTAGATTGTTCCCTTTACACAAGTCATCTCTTCTTCCCCTACTCATTTATCCTTTCAAATTCCCCTTTTTATTAATTTAACTGAAAAAAAGTTATTTAAATATTATTATGTATCCTGTACATCTTCTCCATCAGTATAAATTAATGAAATAAATAATATAACCATTAATACATCAAAAATTGAAAATATTTTGTTTTTGGCTCTAGTAATTTTTAACTATTCTCTTCATGCAAAACAGCGCGTCCACTGCACAGACAACGCTCCACTCAATTATAGCCTCCAATCTTGAAACTCACTTTTGACTTCTTTTTTTCCTGTACCAGTTTTATCTCATTAAAGATGAATAGAATTTGAATGAATTTTTAAATATTAGTTTCTTTTAGCGTTTTCGACAGCTTTTTTTTAATTGAATTAAAGTTTGATTACAGTTAATGTGTTAATATTTAATGTAAAGTTTTAACTTAAAAATAATGAAATGAAAGTAGCAGAAAGAGATTAAAGAAATGAGAGATGAGTTTAGAAAAAAAGAAACGTGTTTGAGGTGTGTGGGAGCTAGGTGGATGTGGACACGAATAGAATAGAACAGTTGTGGAAGTTAAATTAATGTGGACAAAGAAAACGCCGAGAACCAGAAATCTGAAAGTTAAAATAATAATAATAATAATAATAAAATGAAAATATTTAAAAAAGATAGAAGGAGAAACGGAAAAGAGGAGAAAAAAAAAAGAGAGATAACGATGATAACGGTTGGGTGATGATGGCTGAGGTTCCTTGCTTGCTTGAGTTTGACTGAGGACTATTCCAGGCTGTAGAGCATTTCGTGTGGGATATTTTATTTTTTTTCAAGTTTGGTCCTTTTCGTAGGAAAAAAATAGGGGAAGGGTCCATAGTATGCTGAGGTGGCAGAAAACGACAAGATCAATCGCCGAATCGGAACGCGAATCATTACTGCTTTCCTGTCAGTCCAGCCTGTATTCTTTACCTGCCTCTATCGTGTTCCTCCACATACACCTGTCGGTCACTTCCTCTCATCTTCCTCGTCAATAATAATTCTTAATATATTATTATTATTATTATTTATAATTATTATTTAGAATTAATGTGTCATGTGTTGTGTCAGTTAGATAAAAAAAAATGATTGTATTAAATATGTTAAATTGTATAGTTAATAATGAATTAATAAGCAGAAAGTGGGGATTAGGGGATGTATAATTAAAGCAAGGTATAGGGAAAGGGCGAGAGAGAAAGTTGTCGGGTAGGATGGGGGTATGGTACTCACTATTCAAATGCCAAAGATATGATCCAACAGATCCGTATCCAACCCCTTTCTGTTACTTGTACCTCCTACCCACTGCTCCTGTCTCCATGCACTATAATATTTATTATTTTCCACCTTCTTTATCTTTACCAAAATATTACATTTCTCCTTTTTTAATTCTCGTATCTATACCAATACCATATTATAATGTCCTTCTAAATCTGGATACCATCTACACATTCTGACATAACTCTTTAATTTATACAATATAAATAATTCACCTGATTTGATTAACAAAACAACATGTCTGTTGTTAGAGTTTGATCTATAAACAAAACTGAGGATTAGTAGAATATGAAATAAATGTGTTTGTTGTCTCTGAAATGTTCCAACTGTTCTTACACGAATAAATAAAAATGTAAATAGATATTTAGGTGAGTGAGTAGTGGACAGCAAAATGAAAGTGATGTGAATAATTACTACAGTAAGCATAATTTTGAAATTGCATTTGGCAGCTGTATTGAGTGATGAGAGGGGTTTTCAAAAAGAAGTTTTTGGCTGTCGTAGCATTTCCCAAAACAAGAAAAATACGGAGCCTTGTACTTTTACACTATCCAAACCGTTGGGCCGAGACAGCTGTAATTTAATTATTAAGAAGGACAGTGTGATTCTCCTTTTCAACCATATAAATACTAAACGCTCTTCTTATTAACTAACACCTGCTCGGTTAAGTCCCTCACTTTCTCTCTCCACAATTTCGATAATTAATTAAAGAAATCTTTTAGATCAATTCATAAATCGTTAAATTTACTAAACACTTAATAAAAATATACTTAGATTATTTATTTATTTATTTTTGTTGAAAGTGACAAAATTTAAAAAATCTTTAAATTAAATGACGTAAATAAAAATAAATAGAAAATTCAACTTGATTATTTATTATTTTTACAATTTAATATAAGAAAAAAAATATCTATTAATATTTACTATACCTACAATTATATTATTCATAATACAGATATTTTATACTAAAAATATAATGTGTAGATTTGTTTTTTTATTTTTTATTTAACAAGTTATTTCTATATTTATGTGCTTCTTACAAATTTTCTTTTTCTCATCTAGAAGAAAAGAGGGACTTTGACTAATAAATCTAATGTCTTTTACTTTCTCAAATTTCAAATTATTCAATATATTTTCATAAAATTCAAATCTCACCTATTATATATACAAGCATGGCATATATATATATATATATATATATATATATATATATATATATATATATATTATCAACAAATTGATTTAATAACTATTATAAAGTCATTGTTGTGGTTCAATAAAAATATTACTTAAATTTTTCACAGATCTTAAAATACTGTATAATATATTTTTTCATTCATTTTCAAAAGATAAAATGACGATATATTTTAATGTAAAAACAAATAAAGGGTGTTTTTCTTTAATATAAAATTTTATTTTTGTAAAAACTTTAAATTGTAGAAAAATATCTGCAGTACATCACGTGAGAGAGTGGCTTAGTCACGTGAGTAGAGGTTGTGTGCAAAGTAGACACACGTGGCTTTTGCTCCCCTGGAAGAGGCAACTGAAGGTTCAGTGGTAAATTACAAAGGTACCCCAGTGGCGGTGCATTTTAATAAAATGAGTGAAGTCTAAAACCGTTGAATCTGGCTATGTGCTGTCGATTCATGGGTGTCTTGGTTTTAGTGGAAAACAAAACGGTCTAATACCGGACGATAATGAGGTACGGAAGGTGAATAATTTCATTTCATCTCTTCTTTCTAGCATCACGTGATACATCCTCAATGTTCCTCCTTCATCTATTTCATACTTTCTTTTTATATTTTATATAAATAAAAAAATGATATATTTCTTTCTTATTTTATCAAACAAAGATTAGAAGTATTTATTCTGTAAAATTAAAATTTCATTTTCTAGTTTTTAAGAATTTTCCTTTCTTTCTCCATTTTCTAACTTTATACCAAACAACATTTCTTTATATAATTTTCTTATTTAAATGCATTTGTATGTCATTTTCTTTTTTACGAAGTGGGAAGGAACTGAAGACAGAAGGGGAAAAATAAATTTTCACCCATTGTTTGTATCCCATCTACATAAATACAGGAAATTGAAAACAATATTATACTACTTTTATAGATAAATAAATATATTATTTTTTAAATGAAAATGTATTATAAATAATTTTTTTAATATTTAAAAAATATGATTATTATTTTTAAATTTATATTAAATAACTATGTTTTAATGACTTTTTCAAAAGTTAATAAAAGAACTTGTTCGGAGAAAATAATGAGGAACTATTTGAAAAATCTTCTTAAGAACAAGAAGATAATAGGAAAAAATGAATTAGTTTTTAATGAGTTAAAATTTGTTTTTTATAAATAAGAAAAATATGTATATTTTAAATTGATTTTAACTTATCTCATTCTATTATATCTTTTTCTTATAATATTTATTAAAGTTTATTAAATGAATGTCTTATTTATTAATTAAGTGATGATATATAAGTTGCTTTCATTCCTGAAAAAAAAATGGTTAAACTATTTTTATTTTACCGGCTAGGTATTGGCTAAATTACTTCATAGCTCTTTCATCTGACTAATATTTTAAGTTTTCTAAACTTTCTCTAATTAGTTTTTACTTTTTAGTTTAGTCCTTTGATTTAATATTTAATATAGAAAATAAAATTTTTGAGTCAATGTTGTGAATTTGCAGCAATGTCATAGTTGGATGTAGTTTACATAAATTTGTGAAAGAATGCTTAAGTGGATCTACAAAAGAAAGAATCCAAATTAAAGAACATGATCCAAAGTATTGGATTCAAAACTTGTATAGATAAAAATATTAGTGTTCTAGGATAATATTCAATATTAACAAATTTGATATTAGATTAAAGGAAAATTTAAGTCTATATGGTTAACTATTTTTCCTTAATCACAATTCTAATATCCTAAATAAAGTAAAATTGATATTATATAAATGTTATTTAACAAACAAAACACATAGTGTCTATATCTAGACTTTATGCACATCTTTATGTTTTACTAGATCTAACGGTACCTTGATCTTAAATTTTTCTTTGAAAACATTATTACACCATACAACTAATTCATTAGATCATTTATCATTGACAAGAGATATTTGTTCTTGATGGGATTAACTTGTTTAACTTTTGTAATCCACACACAACCTAAAACTACCATTATTCTTCTTCACCAACAACACCGATGTTCTCACTGTGACACGTTTGACCTTAAAATTTGTTTCTCCAATAACTCTTTCATCTACTTCTTTAGCTCAACCAACTCGGTTAGAGCCATACGATATGGGACTGTAGTAATGCTCCTAACACCAAATCAATTAAGAACTCTGTCTCTCTCTTAGGAGGTAATCCCAACACTTCATCCGAAAAACCATATTCAAATTCCTTGACAACATGTATCTTTTTTATCAACCTCCAAGTGAGTCAAGATGATGAAGCATTACAGTCCTTCTTTAGCCTCCTTCAAAACTTAATGAGTACACAAAAAAACAAAACTAAGAATACCTAAACTTAAAATATTTTCTAAAGAACGTCATTCTGATGTTACTTAACAAAAAGTACGTAGAATATATAAATTATTTCATTTACCGTCGTTAAAAAATCATAATGATGTAACCAAAATAAATCCATATACAACTAAAAAAGACAACTGTAAAAAGTAATGACTACATAGTTTTTCAAAAAGATAATGAGGTAGTGAGATGTTAAACTAAGAGCTAAACAAATACACCATCACCACAATCTTATATTTATTAAATATATTACTATCAGATGAATAGAATATTAATCAAATAAAGACCATTTAGGTGGAGACAATCCCGTTATAGGATTGAACCTGAACCATAATACTACAATTAAGTATACTAAATAAAAATACATAAATTATTGTGTGTAACTTTAATGAAATGTTTTGGATAAATTTGTAAACATGAACTCCATAAAAAACTGATTTATTCTTTCATCCAAGGGTGAACATGTGTAGTATTTTTTAATTGATATTTTAATTAGTTTATTGACTTTATATTAAATAAAGTGTGCGTAGCAATAATGTAGATACTGGGCAAGTTTAGGAACGATAACTAAATAAGGATTAAAGCTATTACCTGTGCAGACATGAGTAGGATACATGTTTTTCTTTTCACTGTGATACAAATGGTATACTAGTACCTTACCCTATGCTATCGTTAGCCTCTATCTTATCATACTCATCATAGATTTCAAACTTACGTTTGGGTTAAGTTTGAAAAAAAAATTAATATCCAACCTAATTAAACATAATTACATTAGGTTTGGTTTTACTACTTTTCTCAAGCAACTAAGTGATAAGTTAGATTTCAACCTTGTTATTTAAGACTGATTAAAATAATAAAATATAAATATCAATCACTAAATAAATAAATAAAATTTCATCATAATCAAAGTGAATTAAATATATAATTTCGAACAAATATGAAGAGCAATGTAATAAAGTTTAATACAATTAATCAAGATGCAAATCACTTTAACAAACCCAGAAAATACTTTATATAACCAAAATAAAATAGAATATGATGAGGGTTTTAGTTAGATAAATTTTCTTATATTTTGGCTAGAACAAAAATCCTACTTAAAAGAAGACTTAAAAGTTAGCCTCAGATGATAAATATAAATAAATTTTAGTGTCATAACAAAACAGACTATTTTTTGTAATAGAAATGGAGTCTACACATAACAACATGGACATTAATGAACAAAAGCCAAATGTTTGATATCACTACAAAATAAACAGAAAAGGTTATCTAAAAAAAACAAACACAATATACCGAGTTGATGATGTGGACTGGAGTAGTGGCATTATTGATATGATAACACATCAAATTAGACAAAGTAATTAGTAGTTAAATCATGAGATTAGGATTTGGTTCAAATCGAAAAATATTAATTATAAATATTTATATTGGTTTGGAAACTAATGAATTTGTGAATTAAGAGTGGGTTGAGATTTAAATTCAACCTAACGTGATTAATTAACTGAAGCTATTGAAATGAAGATGGGTTAGATTAATGAGGCATGTATGACCTACCTACATGCCTAAGACTCATTCATGGTCATAAATACACGACAGTAACATTGTATTTATCCAAGGGTGGGTTACGTAAACCGGTCTGTTAAGTCCGTTAATTCTAACTAATTTACAAGTTTGATTCGTTAAAGCCGTTTGTAGATATACTATGTGGGGTCACGAATTAGCCTGCGTACGGGAAACTATAACTTAACCGCTACACAAGTAATCAACTACAAAAGTCAATTCGTTTAATTTGATAGATTTTGGTTTATAATTTTTTAATTTGTTATATTTTTTATTAAATAGATTTTACCCTAACAAATAAAATTAAAAATAAATAACTTTCTTTAAATTGATATTTTTTACATTTTATTTAATTAGTATTAAGATTCGGGAGTCCATTTTATTTTAAAATATTTCAAAGCAGATACAAACTCAGAAAAAAGAAAAAGAAAATTTATTTAGCAAAGCTAATTTAGGCATGTTAATGGGTTAAAAAAGAAAAGAGTATAATTGTTTTTTAACTTTTATTTCAAATTTGTTGAATTAGCTTTTTTTAGGTAAATTACAGTAATTGATGCATTGTTTGTTTTGAATAAATAATGAGTTACAAATTTACTAAAAGCAATTTAATATTTTAAAAATTTTAAAATACTTACATTTGAATTACTTCATATAAAGAAAAAAGACATTAAGTGTTCTAGTAAAAAAGATCATCAAATTCTTAGAAAAATAAAAGAGGGGAGAGAAAAAAAAGAAGAAGAAACCTTGTATCCTAACTTTTCTTATTGAAAATGTGAATCTTTCATAGCTCATGTCCTTCTTAGAAACAGGACTATAGTCATACTCTTCTTCTTGGATTCACTTTACTTCCGTATCAGTTTTAACTTAGTCCTCCCCGAATCTTTTCTATACTTATTTTCTTTTCATAGTAATGCCTAGAATGTCAAACCCTTATATAAAAAGATATATAAAAAAAGTACGAAAAACACAACAGATGACAAAGAAAGTCGAGAGTTTTAATTATTCTCACTTAATTGTTTTGTTTGATATTTTTATTTAAGATTGGAGTTATTTTAAGATATGTTTTAAATAAATAAAAATTTAAAATTTATAAATAAAAGTTAGATATTAAACTTATTTCATTCTAAGTTATATCTCATTTATTCTGTAAGATTATTTTTCAAAGAAGGTGAACAGATAATAAAAATTGTTACGGACTAATCTATTCTTGAATATAGTAAGTAAATCATTCTTTATTAAAATTTCAATTATTTTTTTCTCTTGTTTTGATGGTTTGTTTAGAGGAGGTATCAGGGTTTTTATCTCTGGACACTTGTGTGAATTTGATTTGGAATTTTGAAAGTACTAAGGACAACTTAAGTAGACTTTATTGGAGTCAACTAAAATTAATAGTTTTTTTATTAAATCATTTAATTGCTTTTGTTGGTTAATTTGGAAGTTGACATGGATTTAAAAATGACATTGGATGCACGAGAATGAATTTTGAAGATAAAAAGATTGAGTTTTTTCTTTTTGAAAATTGATGATAATGGTTCAACGTCACTTAAACCACTTCTTAATGTTTAAGCAATATTTAAATGGTGTTTTATTTTTAAGGAACATGTTGATATTCAAGTGATGGAATATGTTATCTTGTAATTTGGGAAAAAAAAGAGGTTAATATGATTTTCTTTTCTCCAAAACCATGTTATTAGTTATTTAGTAAGTGTTTATCAAAGTCCTATATCGATTAATATGAAAGTGTTTTTGGAGTTATCATCACAACTAAATAAGTTTTTTTGGTGTATATAAGGAAGTTGAGTAGTTGTGTGTCATTAAGAGGTTTGAAATTGTGTATACAAAAAATTGTACAAGAGTTTGTGGATGTAAACTATGAGATATCGAATCACATTAAATTTCTTGTGTGTTTTATTTAAATTTATGCTCTTATTTGTGGATGTCCTTCCACTTTAAGAAATTATTTCCTATTGCATGATTTCCAACCGTGATATCAAGAGACGATATTATAATCTAAGGAGGAAAATGAATAGTTTGACATGATGATCAAAATCAACTTTGTATATTACGCCTTTAGAGATAGGTTAGTCTTGATCATTCCTTTTGTGCAATATGTTTGTTGATGCATGTGTGATTGGATCTAGCTTGATCGAGGTCATGTTGGTGATTGATTTCACTTTGACTATTAGTGAGTTGTCAATAATAATTATTAAAAAGTTGCTAAAGAGTCTGGTTTGCAAGGTATAATAAAGGTTTGCGACAGAAAAATATTGTCTTCTTTCAGACATATATATATATATATATATATATATATATATATTGGTAAAGTGTGAAATGTTTATTCTAAAACATCTAAGATTTTTTTGTAAAGAAAGAAGAGAGCCATAGAAAGTACTACAAAAGTAAAGAATTGTTTTGGAATTTGTCACCACAACTTGATAAGTTCTTAAGGTGTATAAGAGACTTGGATAGTTGCATGTCATTGAAGGGTTTACAATTTTTTCTACAAAAAGTTTCATGATTGTAGTTTTGTCCACAAAGTTTGTATGAGAAAGATTCATAGTTTTCTCTAGAAAAATATTGTATGAAAGTTTGTAATTTTTAATAATACTTTTATTGAGTAATTGCATATGTAGGTCTTGACAATGGGTTAATCACTCAAACATTAAAGATGAGGTGTGTGAAGATTTTAGAACTTATTGGAAGTCCAATATGTTGCATAAGTTATTTTAATAATTAATTTTTTTTAATAATTTAAAATAAAACAAATATAAGATAATGATATGTATTGAAACATATAAAAAAACGAATTAAAAACAATACATAGATATATATTCCTATTTTCATACCAAATTTAAAAATTTCAATAATACAAATATTTATATCTAGACTTTTTTTAATAAAATAATTTTTTTTAACTCTCAATAAAGTAGAATTTATATTTATTATTTATTAGAATTAAAATTAATTTATAAAATATAAGTGAGTATAACCTATTGTGAAGGGATTATTGTAAGGAAGGTAGAAGAAAATGTGAAAATGAATAAGAATGTGATTATGTTGATTTAGTTTAGCCCTATAGGCTATTGTGAAGTGAGGAATGAGTGGAGTGTGACTTAGGATGTTTTTATGTGTGCAGAAGAAGAGGCTTGGTTTTCCGTAGCGAAAAAACTGTTGGTGTGTTTCCTTTGGGATGGCGAAGTCCCATTCATGGGCCACACTTGCCAGCTATATCGCATTCTATTTACTCTTTATCTCTTATTTTACGTTTTCTGCTTCGGGATTCTCGCACCGTTTCGTTTCAGCTCTTCTCCATTTGCTTTTCCGCTTTTCTGCTGCTTAAGGACTAAGTAAGACTAATGTATCTATGCATCATTTCTTCCCAAACAAATTCAATTTCTCAGATGATTGGCAAATCGATTAGGCGTGAACTTCTGCTGTTGCTAAAAAGGGAGAACAACAACCTTTCTTTTCGTATCTGTGCACTTTCACAAAATGTGTAGAAATATCTAACCCACGAGGAGGGGATGTATATGTGCATATGATATTGGTTAAACTTTATAGCGTATATTGACTTTATTCCCTGTGATTAATTTAACAACTGATGTGTTTTATAAGTTAGGTGAGATGTGACAGTGGTTTAGTTTAACACCAATGGTGCCTATAATATACACAAAAGTAACTGAACAAACTGCACACAGCTTCAACACTTTTAATTAGTTTATTAGGGTCGAAATTATTGAGAGTGTTTGAGGGAGCCGTGTTCTATTTTAAAACTCCAATCTCCCAACACTGTGTTAACAAAAATAAAGACATTGGAATCACTGAGATTAATACAAGACAAGAGGGATAGAGGACTTTGATTTTCTCCACCCACCCAATCTCTCCATCACTTTTATTTTTCCTCTTTTCTTTTCTTTTTCATCTTCCTCTTCCAACTAATGTATGTCCCATAATTCTTTTTCTTTTCTTAACTTTTACTACCTCTTTTCTTTTTATTCAGAATCTCTTCATAAACAAAATCAACTTCATCTTCTCGATCCATTACCACCACCTTTATGTTCTTCTCTCCATCATTCAAAACTTTCACCAATTTTAAGGATAATGATACTTAAACAACATTTTTTTGACAATATTTGAACATCATCTACGTGTCATTCTGTGATTAGTCAAAAATTACTCTGTAATCAATAATAATAATCATAAACACCACCATGAACCAATCATAAAATGACATGTAGATGATGTTCAAATGTTGTAAAAAAATGTTGTCTAAGTATCATTATCCCAATTTTAATTACACTTTCATACGAATTTTTCACTTCATAACTCCTACTTTTCTTATTTAATAATTAATGAAAAATAATTCTTATACCTTTATATGCAATTATCTTAATATTTGTTTTTTTTTTGCATTTTAATACACTTCTAAAAAAATCGAAACATTTTTTCATTATCATAATCTTTTGGGTTTTCATAAATATCATTTCTTTGACTGATGCAGTTGCTTTCTTCTATGTGCCGATTGGAAAATCATACCTCTCCATGAATTTTATTTTATTAATTTTGTACGGAAGTGAGTTTTTTTTTTTTTTTTTTTTCATGTATTAGAATAGGTGTCGCTGAAAGATCTAAGAGAGATGCAACATCAGCTACCCCTATAAACATTGTGATAAGGATGTGTGCACGTTTTTCTATTACGAGAATTGATTTATTTATATATTGTCATTAAAATTTTAAAAAATCTTAGTTATCTGTCTATTTAAAAATAAAAGAAATAATTTAGTATATAGTATTTAAAAGCTAAAACCATGATATTATTCAAATTTAAAGAATAAAATATATTATAACATTTAGAAGATAAAATATGTGGTAATGGTTAATGATTGATGTGTGAATAATAGGAGGTAGGTGGTATGTATGATTATGTGCGTATGGTAGCATTCTTATATATTGTCATCTAATTATGCGGATGGTCGTATCCGGCAGTGGACATGACATCGAGAAATATCGCTTTCTTAAAGTTAATATGATGTTTGCACAAAGCATCTTTTTAGGACAGTTTTTCCCCACGATTTTGTCATGTTGAGAGCAACTGAGATCAAACCCAACCCCACACATCTTCACAACTATATATCTACCAACCATGTTAATCGCTGAGTTAAAATTACAAAATTATATTTTTATTTTTCTGTAAATGTTATTCCAAATTGTATTTTTGTAAAGTCTATTGTCGTCAGATAATGTTTATCTTTATTTTTGTTTTTATTTTTTCGTTACAAATTGTCAACCCATTGATGAAAATAGTCGACCTTATTCCTTCTATGTTTTACACTTTTGTTATTTTCAGGATTGACTAGGTTCTAGTAGAGGCTTATAAGAAAAGTCTCAAATATTTTTTAATATTAATTACTTTAGGTTTTAAAAAGAAAATGTCTCAAAATTATTTTTAGCACTAATTGTTTGAGGTTATTAAGAAAAAACAAGCTTCACAAAATTTAGAAAATAATTTTTAAATCAAATTATGATAAAAAAAAGACCATATTCTTAAAATTCTTTATACCTCTCAAATCTTTAAGCCGATATAGTTATCTTATTCTTTATATTACAGAATGAATGGATATTTCTTAAGTGCAAGAAGGTGTGTGATATATAATTATAAATATTATGTGTGCTCTAATTTAGTTATGTGGATTAGTAGCATATATTTATTTTAGGAAAAGAAAAAAATTAAAAGAAATCTTTGATTGTATACATTTTAAATTGTATACAATTCAAAATTTTGTTCATTTTGAGAATGTGGAGAAAAATTCATTTTCAGTATATTTTAGTTCGTGATTACATTTGTTGTGTTGTGCCCTAAACAATAATAAAACATATTTGGATATTGACAATTAAGATATTCTTATCTGCCCACTACTTTTGTGATCTAGCTTCCTATTTCTTAACTTTTACATATAATCAACTATCATCTATATATATCTATAATATTTTGTGTATATATAATATTATAAAAATTATGTGTGCTCTTTGATTTAATTTAGTTACGTAGATTGGTTAGCATACATTTATTTTAGAAAAATTAAAAAAAATAAAAGAAATTTTTGATATACATTAGATTGTATACAATTCAAAAATTTGTTCAGTTTGAGAAAGTTGAGAAAAATCAATTTCCAATAAATTTCAATTCGTGATTATATTTGTTGTGTTGTGTCCTAAACAATAATAAGACACATTTAGATATTGAAAATTCAGATACAATCATTCTTATCTTCCTAACACATTTGTGATCAAGCTCCCTATTTCTTAACTTTCACAATTAATCAACTGTCATCCACATATATCTATAATATTTTGGGTTATTCTTGCATTTTTTTAAGCAAATGACACAATAATATTGAAATGTCTATTTTAGGCAAAAAAAAATACATACTTTTTTTGTCCACATGTATTGCATTTAGATTTTTTTTTTCATCTTTTAACATTATTTGTAAAATAAAAATCACACTTCAATTGTAGAAATCTTTGCTTTTATACTCTCTTTTCAAATATTATTATTTTTCAAATAAATTCATGTTAGACACAGTTGTCATTACATGAAAATTTTATTAAAAACAAAAAATAAAAAAAACATAGAAGATCACATCAAATTTGTGATAAAATTACATTGCACACATAGCAAAAAAAAATAGATATGATGAAAAAAAGTCTATGATTTATGTAAAGAGAATGCAAAATAAGGAAGAGTTGTAAATCATTATAAGCAACCCAATACAAACAGGACATTTGCTGTATGAAGGAATGGAAAGCGGGGCAAATAACAGAAGTATACGATTCAAGAGAGAAAGTGGATGGTTGAAGGATTATGTGAAGAATATTAATTCCATACTTTGAACTCCATATTAAAAAAACCATAAATTGCTCATCGTATTAAATTTTTATCATTAACTAATCCTCTCACATTTCTAACAATGCCTTTTAGAGTTTTTGGCTTTGAAAGATTTAATATTAACTTTCTTTACCTAACCTCTACTAGGTTTCTTTATAGTTTGAGTCGTATTATCATCACCTCAATATTAGAATATTTGATCTCATCAATTATATTAGTCCATTTAGAATTCCTACAAACTATTGAGAAGAAGAGTGACATCTTCTAAAAAAGACATGTTAGTCAAAGATTCAAATTTCACTTGTATGTCATCATCTAAAATTTTAACAATAGAATATTTATTCACGATATAAATATTCTCACGATAATAGAAGAAGCTCCTACAAACTCTATGACTTAAACAACTATATCTCAACATAATATTTTCAATATGAAAATAATTATGTTCACAACATACCACATGTCATATGACAACCATATCACTGTTCATTTTCATTTATACATATACATTCAATTCAATTTAAATGCTAACAAATTACTATTGATTATTGATTACATTATAATAATATTCAAATACAATATATTGATAAGTGTAACAATAATATAGTGAAAGATAAATAAATTTTAGAATTTAGAAACATTTAAAAATATGTATTTTCATAGTTTAGAAAACCCTCTCTCACTCAACACACTTAATTAAACTACTAGAAATTTTTATAAAAACAACTTGTTTAGTAGAATTTACTTTTCCGAAAACAAAAATCTTGCTTTTTCAATTAATTGAATTTGGTTGATGACTTATCTATTGTAAGATTTGTTTGCTCAAGTTTAAACTCTTAACTCTATTACTTTCACATGAATGTTTAACATGTACCAAGAAGACTTTGATCAATGATATGAAGATACTCTTATGATTATAGACTAACATAGATTCATCTTTGTCCTTTAAAAATCAAATGCAAGACCCTTAGTCACTATGCATGCAAAACATCCCAAATATAACTCAAGAAATGGACAAAAATGATTTTACCCTAATTTTTCACCAAGATCCTTAAGGATGTGTTCACTTGGAGAGATGAATTTGAGAGAAAGGGAGTTGATGGATTTGGAGGATTTGAGAGTAAATTGAGTGTTATTTTTTTTAAGGGATTTAGAAGTAATTGAGAATGAATTTGAAAGTAAAATTTTTTTAAGTTCGTGAAAGATTTGACTAATATAATAGATTAAAAAAATGTTTTAATTGATAAAATATGAAGATTATCAAATTATCCTTAGTGCTAAAAATAATATGAAATATATTTTAGAGTTATATATTTTTTGACAAATTTTATTACAAGTAAAAAAAAGTAATAAATAATTAATACAATAATTCATGTTGTATTAATATTAATATTATTATAATATTATTCCATTAATATTATTATTAATGAAAACGAAAAATAAATAATCTGTGAAATCGGTTAAACTGGCTTTGGAATCCATTACACTGCGAAAATTGATTTACCTCATTTCTTATTTTCAGATTCTCTAGAAAAAGGAAAGTTATGTTAATTTTGCAAGGACAAAACCGATATTTTATTATATTTCTCTTCAAATCTAAACACATTATCCATGATTTAGAAAAGCTATTCTCCCGCAAATCATCGTCTTTCGTTGCCTCCAAATACTTCAAACTAAACATTATATCAATAAAATTATTAATAATTAAATATTATTCTCATTATTACTTTTTTTTATTTAGATGTTATATTATATTTTCCATTGGTATTATTTTTAAATAATTTTTATTTATATTAATATTAGTATTATTATTACTATTACTATTATATTGTTATTATTATTATTATTATGCACAATAAAATAAAATAAAAAAGGATTTAAGAGCATTTTGGTAACTACAGAATGGATGCCCTGTTATGTTTACCCTCACATCCTCTCATTTTTGTAAAGATCAATCCTTCCTGCCTTCCCCCGAATGATATTTCTCTATATACATATGATTAGGAAATAAACAAGTATGTCATTTTTCCTCTTCTATATATGATTAGGAAACATGCTCAGAGAAACATAGAGAAAGGTGTCCTAGCAACATGATTCTCATTTCTTTTAAATTTGTAAATGTAATTAAGGGAATCTTATTATTAGGGTTAACCACGCCTCTTCAAAAATGTAGGTTTAGAATATTTCATGACAATAATTTTTACAAAAACACAATAAAAATAACTTATTCAAATTATTATACAATATATGTCTTAATGGAAAACCTTAGCTGTACGGTTCATTTTCATAGTATTGTTATTAATAAAGTTTAATCCCAATAGTTTTTTTTTCACAAATGATTTTCCTACCATTTTAATTATACAAATTTTGTTTATCCATTAACTTTGATATCTGACATTTAATAATAATCACTAAGAGTACTATATAATGTTAGCATGGATTTGTTGAAGTGATAATGTAAATATAGTTGTATAAACATTTTCATTGAATATTGAATATCAAATTAATGAATAAATCAAACTTACACAATTAAAATAGTAGTAAATCAATCTGGTGAAAAAAAAAAGGAATTGAATTCACTATAATAATAATAATAATAGCCTTCTTGTTAAACTAAATTTAAAATCAAAGTTAAATCTATAGGATGATTTTGTGTTTTTATTTCCTCTAAAAGTTACTCTTGGATGATTTTATATTTAATTCATGTTGCGTGCTATAAAAGGGAATTTTCTTGAAATAATTACTCCAAAAGGGAAAAACATACATGTAATATCATAAAAAAAATATTTGTACTATATTTCAATTATATCACAACAATAATGTGAATAATAACAGTTACATTAAATATAACATCATAATTTTTTTTGTATTTTTTTTAATTAATACAATTGAAAATTGTTATTTTCAATTTTTTTTTTGTATTTTTTTTGTATTTTTTTAATTAATAACAGTTACATTAAATATAACATCAATAATGTGTTCAATAAAAATTTACATTAAGTTCGGCGTATGCTACCGAGTTAAAATATCGATTTTGTTTGAAAAAAAAAATACACAAGTATTTTTTATGATGTACGTGAGTTGCCTATCAAAAAGATATTTTGCATGTGTACTTTTTCCTAAAAAAAGCTAGTCCCATCTTATTTATTGTCCAACTTTAATAGAATTATATTTGGTTTTATTCTATAAGAAAATGTCTAAAATAAATCAGGTCAATTACTATCTAATAGGATTTTTTTTCTATAAAATGTTGAATTTCTTTTTTAATATCATCTGTCATATAATTGTTATTTTTTTTTAAATTTCATTAATGAATAATTTAAGAAGGGTAAGAGTTCAACTTTTAAGTATGACAAAATTTCAGGCTGAAGATTTGTGTCATAATTGGCCCAAATATTTGATATTTATAAGAATACTTAAAGTCTCATAAGATCTAATTATAGTACTTTAAAAATAAGTTGACACAATTTGTTTTAGGACAGTTTTATACTTTCCAACGTACTTCTCTTTTTATACTTTTTCAGTTCAATTAACTCTATTGCAGAAGTGTTTATTGGGTTGGGTTACCTGAATTTAATTAAGTAAATTAAGTAAAACTCGATGGAATCTAAATTATCTCATTGGGTGATGGATTTAATAAGTGTGATCCAAGATTTAACCTGATATTCATTCTTATAATTATATCATAGACAAATTATGTTATTTTTTGTGTCTTAAATTAGTTTGAATAAATTTGTTATAACTTTATTGTTTACTTTAAGCCTTGATATACTTTTTCTAAAAATTGTTATTTTTTTAACTAAGTACTTGAAAATTAATTTTTTTTAATATATATATATATATTTTTTTCTTTTCAAAATTTTGATCCAATTATCTAACACAATCTAACTCATTAAAGAGAGAGTTGAATTTATTTGAATTTAAGAAAAAAATGCAAAAGTTCAATATAATCTAACCGATAACTCAACTCAATCCATAAACACCCTTCGTCACTTGTACTTAATTGTAGCTATTTTTTCACTTAAAATACTCAACCTTTCAAAAAGTGTTTATTAGTAAGTCTGTTTTTATCGTGCCTATTTCTCCTTTTTCTTTTTTTTTCTCAAAATTATTTTTTTTATTGACCACCTTTTCTATAATTAGTAAAACAATACATTAATATTTATATATTAGTGAAGATTATATTTAGACAAGATATTAATAATGTAATCAAAGCTAGTATACTTTTTTTAAGGCTTATGCCTGTTTTGATCTTTATTTTTGTTAATTTTGTTCTAAGTGGTTATCGACTTTTTTCGACGTTTAAAGTGGTTTTAATTTTTGTAATTTTTGTTTAATTTGGTATTTTTCCTAATAGCATCTAAAATGTTAACGATACATTGCCCAGGTCAACCATTACTCAGTGAGATGTAAGTTTTTTTTACATACGTGGCAATTGCTCAATGATAGACTTCCATGTGGCAGTCTTTCACCCAAAATTAGGGTTTTACTGTGGTGGCTCTCGGCGATTTGGGTTTTTATTTTGTGGCTTTTGCAAGTCGAGAAGCTATTGTGAAGAAGATCGTGGTGGTGTCACGATGTTCTGGGTGGCGCCATGAAGTTTGCAGCCACTGCAGGTTCTCTGCCATTGGGTTTCTCGTTCTCACAGGTTTCCATTGAGGCGCGAGGAAGATGAAGGTGCAAGAGGCTTTGTTCATGGTGCCTTGCATGGAGGAGGCATAAAGCAAATATGGGCTTGTGTTTCACAATTCGTAGGTTCTGTGATTGCAACGAAGAAGAGAATGCTTGCTAGAGATGAGCATCGCAGTGGTGGCTTTGGTCTCGCGATGTTTTGTGAAGGAAACTGAGTTTTATTCTTAGGTTGTGTTGCTTCTATTTGCAAGTGCCGCAATGGATATGGTTAACGGAGGCACGAGGGTTTCGTGGTGGCGCTATGGTGATAGAGGATGGCACAACGAAGATGGTTTGGCCTTGGATTTGTTTTCATAGTGGCGTGAACCTGGGTTCATGGTGGTGAAATATTGTGCCTTGCGGTGGTGATGTGATAAAGGAGAAAGTCATGACAATTAGGGTTCTTGAGGTTGAAAGTGGAAGATGATGAAGTGACCAGGATGAAGATGATGAGGTGGACAACCACGTCAGAAAAATGGGTCACATTATTCACTAATGACTGACCTGGACATAAAGTCGTTAACAATTTAAACGTCACTAGAAAAAATGACTAAATTGAACAAAAATTACAAAAATTGAAACTACTTTGAATGTTAAAAAATGTCAAAGATTACTTTGAATAAAAGTGACAAAAATAGATATCAAACATAACAATAGTAATCGTGGATGTAATACGTTTTTTTCTAACAAAATATAAACTTAAGCAACGATAGTCTATTCAAGATTATATTTGTAATGGATATTTATTTTAGCATAAACATTTTAGTAAATCACGTATAGAAGATAACCTTAACCATTCAGATCATTAATATTGCAATGCACTAATTATTTTAATATGGCTAATCATCTTTCAACATAAATTCACTCATCAATATTTTTTTATTTTTAATAAATTATTTTAAAACAAATTTAATTTTAATAAATAATCTAGTTATACCTGGCTACTATATTTCTTACATGAAATGTTAATAAAATTGTTCAAAGATTTAAGAATAAAAGAACTGTAAAACTAAATAATCAAATTGGTAAAGAGACACTAGGAAAAAAAAAGATTTTAACTTGTGCATTTGACATCGATTTAGTTGGAATCGAAGCAAAAAATGGCATGATGGCAATTTTGTAATTTTTTGCAAAGGTGTATGCTTCAGTTCAAAAAGAATCGATGTTTAAAATTAGCGCGGTGGTATTTATGTAATTTTTCACAAATGTATATGTCTCGATTCAAAAAGAACCAATGCCTGAAACTGGTGCGGTGGTATTTTTATAGTTATTGCAAAAGTCTACGACCTCGGTGGCATCAGTTCTTAATAGAACCAAGGTCATAGACCCTGATTGCCTCAGCTAAAAAAATAATCAAGGTAATAACATCTGTTTAGGGTTAAATTTTGCGAACATATGCATTTTCAAACAGAAGCTTTTCTGTTTGTGGTGTGCGCCACTGCTCTCTTTCTTCCATTTTCGCAGCCATCCTCTTCAACTTTTCTTGCTTTTTTCTTTCATTTTACGTTGATTAAGTGCTTAGGTATGATTTTTTTTCGTTTTGACCGATTGATTTTGTGCACAAGTGTTCTTCAGCTCTTCGAATTGACGCTCTAGGATGTTCATTTCGTTTCATTTTAGCCCCAAACTCACCTTCAAGGTTAGTTTTGTTTTAGGTTTTTCAAGTTTTCGTTTGGTTGATTGTTCTTCATACACCATACACATCAAAACATAGGTATATGTAAAATTGAGAGTATTGCTCAAACGAACTCTAAATGAAATGAAAATTTGTATGAAGAACCAAAAATCATGAAATCCCCTCACAAAAATTTTTAGCTCAAAATGTAACTATTTTAATTTTTTTTAAGTTTGAAAAAAAACAAAAAGAATTCCCGATAAATAGAAAACAATGTTTTCTGCGTTTGTTTGTGTTTCTGGAATTTTTTTCATATGGTTTATGTGATACAAAAACAATATTTTTTTTAAAAAAAAATATACTTTAGACCGCGGGTCTAGTAAAAACTGAGGCAAAAAAAGGGTCTATTACCTCGGTTCTGGATCCAACCGAGACAATAGTCCCTTCAATTAATTAATTTTAAGGGTCTACGACCTCGGTTAAATCTAGAACTGAGGCAATAGACCCAATTTTTTATTTTTTTTATTCGCTTTACTGCTTCGGGTTTTTTGAACCGAGGCAAAAAGTCCTGACTTATTATCTCGTCTGAATATACCTCGGTTGTATAACCGCTATTATAAACCCAAAACAATTGAGGCAATATCCCTTAGTTGGATTAGTAAGATAAGACAACACTAATTACTTCACTCCTAGCATAGTACTAACATGCAGTTACGATAAAAAATTGAGTAAAGTCAAAAGTTTTAGTCTTTTCACACAAGAAAAAAATAGGTTTAAATGCTTTTTTGGTCCCTAAGTTAAGTGATAATATTCAGTTTAGTACCCGGCTATAAAAATGTATACATTAGATCCCAAAGTTATAAAAATTATATGAATCAAGTCCCTTCCGTTAAATCGGTAATAACGGAGTTAACTCTTAGCTGATGTGGCAAAAGAATCTGCATTTTTTTTTCTCTCCTCTGCAATGTGCAACTTTTTCTCTCTTTTTTATATCTTTCGTATTCTTCTTCAATCTTCCATCTTAAATCTTCAATCTCCAACATTGAAGCTCATTCTCAAGTCTTCTCTCTTGGGTAAGCCTCCCACGATTCAATCTTCTTAAAGTCAAATTGATGCTATTTTTGGCTTTTTGGACTCAAAATTCTGACAGATGATTGCAGGGAACACTTATTGGAAGTGGATGCAAATGCCAAACCTAAATTCCGAATAAAAAATCTCACCAGAGTTTCCGACGGTGGGGTTTCAACCCTCAAAAGTATGTGGGTCGCGATTGTGGAGCCGTGGGTCGCGATAGTGTGTGGGTTTGTGGCCGCTTGGGTTTTGATTGGGCTTAACAAGCTGGCAACGAAAGTGGAGTACGATGACCTGTTGAAGGCGGCGCAGCTTCACGGCGGGTGGGGCGCCTACGGGTGTTGTTCATGGGACTGTTCGCGAAGAGGGAGTACGTGAAAGAGATTTATGGAATTGGAAGGTCGTGCGGGGCATTGATGGGCGGCAGAGGGAAGTTGCTGGCGGCGCAGTTGATTCAAATAGTGGTGGTGTGTGGGTGGGTTACGGCAACAATGTGGCCTTTGTTCTACGGGCTTCATAAGAGAGTTTGAGGAATTTTTGAATTGCTTGTGATGTTCGTTTTATTAGGTATTTTTGAATTGAAGGTTTTGTTGTTAGATGAGCCACGATGAATGTACTTGCTGATTATTGACAATGGACTGGAAAGGAAATAAGAGAGTTTGAGGAACTGGAAGATGGGTTTGGTGAGAAAAAGAGAGAGAAAAAAAAAGTATTTCGTAAAGATATTAGAAAGAGAGAAAAAGCTGTAGTATGGCAGAAAATGCAGAGAAAAGATAAAAAAAAAAGGGCAAATTTTTTCACCACGTAAGCTGGAAATTAACACCGTTACTTCTAATTTAATGGAAGGGACTTGATCCATATAATTTTTACAACTTTAGGATCTAATATATACATTTTTAAAACTGAGTACTAAACTGAATTTTACCACTTAACTTAGGAACTAAATAATATGCAAAACAAAAATGAGCAACCATGATGAATCCAAATTCATTTAAATAACCCTAAGTTTGAACTATTTAACTAAATAAGCAGATGAGTTTAATTAAATATGAGAATTAAATTTATTTATAAAAAACATGCAATAGAAGGGCATTCTTTAAAAACCCTATCTGAAAGGCATTTAGTTCATCCAATAATATGGAATTTATTTGGTTACAGTGGAGCCCAACCATCACCATCTAAGGTGCTAGGGTTCAGTGGAGGGTCATTTTCCTTCGTTTTCTGCAGATTAGTTGGTCATTATATATATATGAAGCTGTTAACACAAACCACAAAAACATTCATAAAAAGTAAGCTATGACTAATTAGATAAGACTGAAGTTAGAATAATAATATGATTACCATGTTTGCTCTTTTGGAAACAAATCCTATCCCAACTCATACCAGTTTCAATCACCATTTAGTTTCAACAATTTCACCTATTGCCAATTTTTTTAATTTCAATCCATTCATTGTAAAACCTACCCAATATGTTTAATCAAGTTATACCGGATCTAATTAATTCATTTTTCCAAAATTAGAAAAAAACAACAACTTGATTTCATAAATTTCACTTGCTGAGATTAGTTTGAATTGATTGGCACTCGCAAAGAATCATAAATCTTCCATCTTCAAAATCTTTCATCAACATGATCCACAAATATATGACAAAATACTAATTGTTTAATAAATTTCTGAAGGTAAGACATTGTGGATATTAATAATAATTAAAATTTAAAAACTTAAAATACTGAGGAAAATTTTCAACGATTTATTTTATTAGTTCAGTAGTTTTGTTCTGTTTTATATATATATATATATATATATATATATATATATATATATATATATATATATATATATATATATATATATATATCCTTATACGACTGAAAACACTGTACAAAAAATTAATAGGAAATTGTTTGAAGTATTTTTCTATCTTCAAAAAATGTTTCAAGATTTAGGTATTGCTCCAAATTTAAAAGGAGTGTCTTTGCAAAAGACACCAATAAACAATAAATGTAAATAATTTAACTTAGGAATAATGCTATTTATTTTTATCATGCTTATGGACTCTTACTTGATTGGACCTAACTCACACAAGTACTAATCTTGATTAACTTGTTTAATATCTTGGAAATGCACCTTAACTCTTGACCTTAATTAGTCATAATTTATCTCTACTTTTGCAATGTCTTGGCCGACAAGGTATAGAGTTGATTAAGGAGATCTCCATCGTCTAAGCATAATATTGTGATGGTAAGATAATAAGATAATAGTACATAAAAATATAAATAATAATAATAATAATTTTTTAAAATTATATTAAATATTTTCAACCATTTTCTACATAATTTAAAAATAAAATAAATAAAATATCATTTATTAAAATAAAATGTTGTATTTTAGGTAGTGCAATCAAAATGGGTTCAAACCCAGGAGTTAATTCGGCCCATCATAAGTTCGAGTCGGGCTGAGTTTGAAAAAAAAATGAATTTTTTTATACGGAACAATTTTTAATCCGATTCCTTTAGAATCCGGCTCACTCGGGTTGAACACATGGTGAGTCGGGTTTACTCACCAACCCACATGGTTTAATTTAATTATTTATTATTTTGTTTTTAAATATTACTAGTTAACATTTTTTTATTGTATTATAAATGAAAATAAAGTTTCAAGAGAGCAAAATATTATAAATTTATCCATTCAAGACTCTAATCTTATAAATGGATAAGTGACACAAAAATTATCAATATTATAAACTTATTTATTCGCTTTTTGAGTTTGCTTTTGGATTATACTTGAGTTGTATGTTAATTTTTTTATTTTGAATTGTCTTTGGAATTTAACATCAATTTAAAGTGAAATTATTTAAATTTGAGTTACTTTTTGGATTAAAAAAAAACTTGTAATTAAGTGAATCAATGAATCAACCCCGTTTAATCTACCAATCTGTGGTGAGCTGGGTTAGATTCAAATTTTTTTGACTCAAAAATAAATGAACCAGATTAGGTTGACTCATTGAGTCACCAACCTAAAATAGGCTAAACTGGATTAAGTCGGATGACATTTTAGAAACACTAATTTTAGGATAAGTGATTATTATGTTATCTGTTTAAGGGCAAATAAGAATAATAATTAATGAATTTTCTATTATTATAATTGGATGTGAATTCAATGGGTGAATTTTTACTCAAGATGATACATTCTTGAATTATTTGCTTGCTTGAACATTATTTGGATTTTACAATTTTGATATTATTATTATTATTATTAAATAGATTATAAGATGTGGTTTTGATTTTGCTTCCTCCACCCACCGATCCCTCGTATTTTTCAACGATCACTTTTTGGACAGTTGTTTTTGTTGCGTGGAGCGTGCAAAGTCCAGTGTGAATGCAAACATAAAGTTTCGGTTCTTCCTAGTTTTCGTGTTTTCTTTTGTTTGGAACGTAGGGTATAGGCTCTATTTCAAATGTCTCTTCTTTAGGTTGACTTTTTCTTCTTCCTTTCTAGCTCCTACACCTACCAATTACCATATAATTAATCACACCATTACACTTAACTCTTCGTCATGTCCATTTTATCACCATACATTTTTTTTTAATTATTAAACTTACCTTTTTCTCTTCTTCACTAATGCAAATTTAAACATCTTCAATTTTTTTATATATACTCTACTTGTTTTTCACATGTTATTTTACTAGTATCTTCAATAAATGATTAAAGAAATAATTAAAAGGAAATGAATTGGTTAAAATATATTCTTTTGAAAACTTCAAGAAAAACTTTGCTTTAAAATTGTTGATGATTGAAAAAATTAAGTGTAGTGATTAATGAACAGTAATAACATAATAAGGTAATCAATAAAATATAAACTCAAATATTATATTAATTTTATTTTTCTCTAATTTACATCCAAATTTTTAACTAGAATAAAATAAATCACTAGTAACACACAATATTAAAAGAGAAGAACGTATATTAAGATTTAAGATATAAAACAATATAAGAAAATATATGCATAGAAAATCTTTAAAATCACTCCTTAAGAAAAACCGTTTTACTTGCAGTACAAGTTCGTAGATAATTCATAAATTTATCTGTAGACGAAATTTTAGATAAACTTGTAGTAGTTAACATTATCTACAAATTCATCCGTAAGTAAATATGTAACTAATTATGGATATATTCATAAATAATTAATTATAGATAAATTTGTATGTAACGTGATTGTTAACTTGTAATGTAAGTTTTAGTAATATTATTGTTTTTTGGAACACTTATGCAAATCAGGACATTGAAGCTCATCATAAAAATTGAAAATATAAGTGATAATTTTATCTTTTACCATTATCTTAGTCATATTTTATTAACAAAATCAATTCTTTTCTAGTTTATAACCTTTTCAATCCTCAATTTCATAATGCTTTTTGTAAATAATGACATTTTTTGTTATACTAATTCAACTGATCCCCAATTTTTTTATAAATCAGTTGCAAATTTCTTTTGCATCAAACCAAAGAAATTGACAACCTAGACAAGCAAGAAGAAAAACAAAAGGAGGAGTTCATGAAGTTTACCTAGCCTTGAGCACTACCTCCTTGTCACTAAGCACCATCATTCCAAGGCCAAAACAAGAAACTCAACATCCAACGTTGAGCAGAAGAACCACAATGTTGAGTGCAATTCTATTCGCAAAAGTCATCGCTTAACGCAAGGTGGCCAACACTAAGCGCCATTTGATTCACACATTTTGGCGTTGAGCGACCCAGAGGTTGCGCTTAATGACACCTGTGTTGATGTGATAAGTTATGCCTATTTCTTCTTAGTTCTCGAAGGAAGCTAGATATTTGGTAGTTGGGACGCGAAAATATTCCTTTGGAAAGCTTGGATGTCTAATAGGGCTTGTAGGAACAACCTCTTCTTCCTCTTTGTGTCTTCATCTTCTTCCATCTAGCCAAATCCATTTTTTTTAGAGTAGATGTAACCATTGAACTCTTGTGTATTTTGCAAATGCTTTTGAATATCTTTATGCCTCTTCTATTAAATGCTAGTACTTTTCTTAATGTTTGCTTTAATGTGACAATTCATAGCTTGATGCATGGTTCATTGGGTATTGGAAAATATCTTTTGACATCTAGACTTGGAGCAATATACCCAATGGAACTTGTATTCAGGAATGGAGCTTGATCAATTAGTTATCTTAAATCCTAGATCATAAAGTGGGTTTGTTTGTTAAGGGTTCAAGGGATTGATTCTTAATAATGAAACCTACACTTATTCTACTAAGGGATTAGTGTTTAAGTAGACTTGTGGGTTGACATTAGTATATTGATGGAAATGATGTGTGTTTTTTATATGCATGAGAGTGAAGTCGGTGAAATTTAACTCCAATAATATTAATCTATATTATTTCTAACATTTTTCTATTCGTAAGTGTCTTTAACTCCCTTAGTTCATCTTTATTGTTTATGTCTCAATTTACTTTATTGCATATAATCTCAAAATCATGTTCATATTCATTTTCTAAATTAGTAAGTAATCATAATTAACTAAACAAATGTAAATATCTTAGATAACGATACTTGTACTTACAATCTTTATTACAAATACAATTTAGTATGCTTGTCAATAACTTAACATCTTACAATCTCTATTACTTGCAAAAAATTTATATAATATCATAATCATTAAAGTAAATATTTAAACATACAATATTCGTACTTATAACAAAGTCAAATATTCAAACATTACAAAATACAAATATCTCAATACAAAAACATCATGTGATAATATCTAAGTAAAATTTTCTAACACAATTATAATAGTGTGATTATTATATAATATCTTTTCAAGATACGTGGATTAATTACATATTATGTTAATATACTTTAATGTTGCCATTTTACATGGTTTATATAGGTCTAATTTCATAAAATATTAATAAACAAAATTCCACAAGATATATCCTAAAAGAATGAAATTAGGAATGACAACAGGTCGGATCGGATACAGATAGTGTCTACCTGCAATCCAATCTGCGAGATAAAATCGTACCCGCTACCCGACCCGCTATCCGACCCGCTACTCGCGTAGATACCCGTTTAAAAAATATTTTCGGATATTTTCAAACTCGCAGGTACTAGTGGATATCCACAAAAAATAAAATAAAAATATCTTATACATTTTTAAAATAAAATTAGAAAAAATATATATAATATAATATAAATTAAATTAAAATTTCATTTTAATTAAATTTAACCAAAGAAAATATTATTTTATTTTATTTTTAATTAAATTTAATTAGAAAAATATATATAAATTATTATTTTTTTGCGTGTAACATATACCCGCGGGTCGGATAGTATGCTACCCGTATCCGACCCATTTAGAAGTCGTATTAAAATATCCGATATCCGTTACTCGCGGATAATAAATATCCATAAATAGTAACTACCTGCAGTATATTTTACCTGCGAATACCCGTACCCGTAGATTTTTTTGTCTTCCCTAAATTAAATCACTCTCACAAAATGTTAAGTCAACTCTATGAATCTTCAAAAGTTAACAAATTCCTACATCTTTACCTTTAAAAATACCATAGAATGTTTGAAAGATTGTAGATAGGTATATTCAAATAGATTTATTATACTAAATTAAAAATGTTTGTCAGTTTATAACTTGAAAAAAATAACTAATAACAAAAGGTCATCACAGACGGTGTTTGAAAAGTATTTTTGTAGTTATGAGAAGAATCATACATATCTTTGACGATTATGATTGGTGGTGCATAAGTTACTAAATTCTTTTTCAATCTTTTAAATTCACCAAATAAATTCAAAATGTCGTATTTTTTTGTATAGAATTAAAGTACGAGTCATTAATAAAAACAAATTCAACATTTACTATTAATATTATCTTTTATAGAAAAGATGCCTCATTATTGAAAACATCTTGCCAATCCCCATAAAAGGTTTTTTCTGTCATTATAAATATTGAGGATTTTTACGTTATTTATCTATTTATTATTTTACATATTGTATTATACTTAAGTTTAAAGTTTAATAATAATAAAATTATTATTATTATATTAATAATAATAATAATAATAATATTGTTATTATTATTATTCTTTTATTATTATTATATAGATATATATTTATTTGTGGTGGACATGAGATTAAAATGTATATACTATCTATATTTTATGTATTTCAATTTTATAAGATATGTATATTATAAAAATCATCATCCATATGTTAATAGTGATATTTGCTTTTACTGAACTAAATATATCTTTTAAATATTTTGACAAATATTTCAAATATTTGGGATATTCATCATTTTTAAGATTACTCATCATTTTTATGTCGAATAGGATTGTATTTATAAAAAAAAAACTATGATGTTGAAGTTAGCCGAATGCTGTCAAAAGGTAATAATAAAGTAATAAATGAACATAATTAATATATGTAGTAAAATATCTTACATGGATTCTTACCTGAATAGGTTTAGGCTACATTGTCTAATTACCTATTAATCTTGAGTTATCGTAATTAATTGTGGATCTTCTAATTTAACTTATACATTAATATGATTACTAATGCAATTGGTATGACCTCGGATCGAGTAGGTGTGAATCGAGTACATGTCAATCGAATAGGTAATATATATTCGGCTAGGATCAGGTTTTATACTATAATGGTCAAAAGATATTTGAATATATACGGTACACTAGACCCAAAACTTAACATACATGTTAAAGACTTATGTACTATGTTAAGCTTGGGGAGCTAATATATCATATATATGTTCAAGTATCCTTTGACCATTACTTTATAGAACCTGGACCTAGCCAAATATATATTCGCCTACTAGGTCGACATATACCTGGTCCATACCTACTCAATCAAGAAGATCATTTCATTTCAATTACATTATTACTCATATTAATATACAAGTTAAACCAGAATATCCACAATTAATTATATAACTCAAGATTATTAGGTAATTAGGTCAGGTGAAGTAAGGGTCCATGTAGAGTAAGTATAAATAAAACATTTTACAATGTACATTAATTACAATCATTTACTATCACATTTATTACCTTTTGACACACTATGCTAACTTGAAGGTCAGAGTGTATTATGTAGACACAACCCCTATTCGACTAAAAGAGGACAAGTACTCTTGAAAATGACGAATACTTTGAAATTAAAGACTTAGAGCACTTGAATGTTTGTCAAAGTTTTAATAGAATATATTTGATTCTGTAAAAACAATTTATATTTCTTTGATTTTTGTCCAAAAGATACAGTGGTCTCGAGTCTAAAAAAATCACAATTACAAATAATGATAAGAAGTCAAATATAATGAAATAAAAAAATAAGAAGTTATCGAAATATTAATTAGTGACTCATTAAATTACATATTAACTCTTTAAAATTAATGTTATTGTTACATTTCTTTCTTTCTTCGTAATTAGTTGCATTATTTGTTGTCTAATTTGTCAAGTATACACATTGGTGTTTATACTTACAGTGTTTTTTTTTTAAGTTCCATCTCAATTTCAATTTAACGTATTTGAATGTTAATTGTCGAGTGAAAAATATTATCAAAATACATTATATACACTAAAAACATCCTTAATATTGTTCATAACCTTAATGCATTCCTTGTAACGTTACATATAAGAAGGTTTAAATTGTAATTTAAATCCTTCATAGTTTTATAATTCAACAAATTATTTCTTCATTCTTTCTCTCTCTAATTTTAGTCGTCAAATTAAAAACATATGTAATATTATGTTTAATCCTTAATTTCTTTATACACTTTTATATTTTAATTAGCTAAAGTATTTTTTTAATGGTATGTTATATGACTGTATTAGGTTTAGGCTTCAATTCAATCAAAATAAAATTAAACAAAAATTATAAAATTTTGATAATTGAACATAAATTGTGGAAAAAAAAAAAAAACAGGAGAACAAAATTCACAAATCAAAATCAAGATTGTAATTTAGCCTACAAAAATTAAGCATCAATAAATATTCCTTTAACTTAGTTCTATATTATGATTATGGGAAAAAAAAATCAAATACCCTCAACTTTACTTCTTCCATCATAAATATGCACCCTAAACTTTATTTTTTGTTCCAATGGCTTTTAGATAAACACCAAGTTTAATATCAAGTTTAATTTTATTACTATTAAACTTTTAACGTTTTGTAAAACTTTAAATGGCAATCTAATTGATTTTTATGTTTTATGTGTCAAAATAGAGTTAAAATGAATTAAAAGAAGGATTATTGATTTATTTGTCTTAAAATTTAATTATTTATAATTTTTTTTCTTACAAAACATTTTAATAAACTGAAAGATTAAATTTGTGGTGAAATTTTTATAAAGCCTTAAGTTGTGTATTTATAAAACTGTAAAGATGAAAATAAATTTAATTTTGTTATTTTGACATGTTTAGTAAGCGTTTAAGAATTGTTATCAGTTTCTGTCATAAATTATTTACGTCGTCCTCATATTATTATTCATGACAACGACCGCTAACGGCTGAGTTTCTTCTTTTTCTCCTTTTGTTTGTTTTTATTTTATTATTTCTGGCTTTGCTCAACGGATTACTATTGGTCCAAATTTGTAGATAAGATCGTTGGTTTTATTCTTTTTTTTATTAAGTCTAATCATAAGTTGAAATCCGCCCAACTAATTAACATAATTTCACTTTAGATAATGACATAACATGTGTCTCTTTCATTGCTCCTGATTGAGTAAAATACTCAAACAAATTAACAACAGCTATGTATCTCTGCCCACCAAAATAATCACAATTAGGAAGTTATTCTTTAGCTCTATAAATGGTACACGGATTCAATTAATGTTCTAGACTTTGATATTCTTATATAAAGAACTTTTTTAAAATAGTTAATTATTCAAGCATAATCAACAAAATTAACACATTAAATATATTAATGATAGATAAAATAATTAAAACGAATAGCACTTCTTATAACTGAATAAAAACACTTAAAAAAATATATTTTGTTCATGTTAAGAATAAGAATAGGTTTGAAAATATATATAATTGTTAGATGAAGTCAATACTATTGGTATAATATGACCCTTCGATCAGTTTAAGATTCAACGATTGTTTTCCGTCTGAATTTCAAAAAAACTGATAGGTTATATTTATTGTTATAGGTTATATTTATTGTTAATATTGTTGAATTCTCACTAATCTTATATTAAAATATCTTTTATAATAAACTGATTAGGTAATGAGTGCAAAATGAAAGAGGAACTTTGAGTTATGTTTCGAGTGACAAAAATTTTATATTAATAATTTTTCTTGATAAATTAATTATTTAATTCTCATAAAGTATGTAGTACGGTATATGTTGGCCAAATTTATCACGACAACGTTATAAACGGGATTATTTGTGACATGTACGTGGAAACAAACTTTTATTTGTCTTTTATTTCAGACGTAGAGAAGAGCAAACAAAATTGCATAAAACATGTGTCTTCGTTTGAGTGGTATGAATGGTTCTTCATAGGGTTGGGCAAAAATAATTGTACTGTATTGTAGTTAACTGTACTATATTATATTAAAAAAAACTGATCCACTTTTATTAAAAGTTCAGTTAACTGTTTTATGGTTCAGTTTTTAAAAACTGAACTTATAACAGTTTGCGTTCAGTTAACTGCGAGAACTGTTTTTACTCTTTCCTCTTCTCTAGTTCCCGTACAACTGTTTCTTCTTGCCAAGAAAAAATTATTTAATAATAAAATAATAATAAAAGAAATTATTCACATAAAAAAATTAATAATTAATTTTTAAGATAATTTTTTTATCACAAATTTTAATATTTTTTATCAATAAATATATAACATATATAAATAAAAAAGATAATTTATATTTTTATATTTTTTAAGTTACATAATATATATATATATATATATATATATATATATATATATATATATTTTGTTACGTTATTTTTTATATTTTTTTATTAATAAAATAAAACAAATAAATAAAAAATAAAATAATTTCCATACACATATAATAATAAAAGAAATATAAATAAAATAGAAAGATTAATTTGTAAAACACTTATGAATAAAATAAAATAAATATTAAAATAAATTTTTATTATATTAAAAGTAAGTTGACTCGAAACATTTTCTAATATTAAACCACTGTAACAATTTTTATTCCAAATAAAAAAAGAAAATTTTTATTCCAAATAAAAAAAGAATTTGTTTTACAAAATTTGCAATCAAAATGGTTTAATTTCATATTATAATCTAAAGTTACTTTGTTATTAGGTAGTGTTAAAATCAGATTTTAGAATTAGTGCAATGTTTAAATTAGTACAATTCAGTTTAAAATTAGTAGTTCAATTAAAATTAGTGCAATTTAGTATTAAGTTAATAGTTCAATTAGTGTAATTTACAATTCAATAGTTCAGTGCAGTTTACAATTTAGTTAATAATTCAGTTAGTGCAGTTTACAATTCAGTTAATAGTTCAATTTAGTTAGTGCAGTTTACAGTTCAGGTAATAGTTCAGTTAGTGCAGTTTACAATTCAGTTAATAGTTCAGTTCAGTTTATACTGCAGTTTAGTACAATTTAGTATAGTTCAGTTTGATAAAACAAAAAACAGTTTAGTTCAGTTTGTCTGAACTGTTTTACAGTTCAGTTTAAACAAATTAGTTTTTAGTTCAGTATAATTTTTAGCAGTGCAGTTCAGTTCGATTTGTCTATCCCTACTTAAAAGGAGGACCGTCACCAATAAATATTTTAATTATGTGTATTATTAAAAATATAAACATGGTTATTTAAACAATGCGGTCAATTCTTACCTATTTGTTCACTTCGTTTGTAGAAACCGGACAACTCAATTTCTTCCAAATAAAAAAATGTAAATAACTTTTCTGGTGTATCCTATATTCAGTCCGTAGGTCTATAGAACGGTTTGTATAAGGAATTTTTTATTTTTTTCTCAGTTATAAGATTATTTTAATAATCTTATTTTTATTTAATTATGTTTAGGATGGAATTGGGCCGAGAATACCTTGTGAACTTCAACTCCAAATGTCCTGCAAGCTTCCCTCACACAATTGTTGCTCTTCCTGTCATGTTTCAACTGATCGGTAGTGTTCTTACAGGAAACACTTCGACGTTCAAGTCAGTTTCGAATAATAGAGATTATTATTGTCTGTTTTTCACTTAAAAAATCACCTCATGTTTAAACCTGTATTTATAGGCCTTACCAGGTCCAATCCACTAATCAATCATCAATGCAGTATCTTTTTGTGTCAAGTAAACTACAAATCTTCCTTAAATGCCAAATATTGTGTAATATATGCAAATCTTCTATAAGTGACGAATATATAAAATATCATTGATTATGAACATTTATCTTATTTGACCTTTCGCTTGCTTCGATCGGTCAGAGCCAATCTTATACGGGTCGGCTGACTGTTCAAATTACAATAATATTAATAATTTTATAAATTTTAACTATATTAGAAATTTCATAACAAATATATATAACTAAAAAAAACTAAATTCCAAATACTAAAATTGTCACATGAAAGATTCTTTCAAAAATAAATTTAACTAATGATAAATACATACAATATTTATATTAGTAAACACATCATAAATTATAAAACATTTAAAAAAACTACGAATTATAAATACACCTAAACAAACTAGCAAGTCAACAAATTAAAATTATCAGTTCACTTCACACTTTTTTTTCTTCTTACAAACTAACAAAACTAACTTCATGGTCCGCAACACATTAGAATCACTTAACTATTCTTCCTTTTGATTACTAATGGGCTAATTTGGCTAAACAAACAAGTCCATCAACATAATTTTATTATTTAAAAATATATCAAAACAATATGAGTTCGTTAATCATAATTCATTCAATTTGATTTGAAAACAAAACACGGAATTTCAGTTTATTGATTAGTTTAAATGGTATGTTTTTATTCAAAACGAAAGTATAATGTCATATCCAGGGTGGAAAATCAATTTTTATGATTGTTTCTAAGAACGTGGCATCTGATTTCAAATCATAATTAATACCTAAATCAAAATTTCTTTTATTGATTCAATTTAAATTTGACTATATTAAAATATTGAAGCAGCTAAATTGATTTTATATTGATATTTTCTTTTTATGTGAAAATAAATTGATGTAATGATTTGAAAGTGATAACTGGATTTAACTTATGTTTACTTTTGAACGTAATTAATTATTATTTTTAGGTCGTGTGAGATTTATACTAATGGTGCAAATAGAAAATAAAATTACATTTTTTTAATTTAGAATGTAGAAAATATATAGAATGAAAGGAGTGAAGTTATTAAACATTAGGGTTACAAATAGGAATTAAGAATTTCCTTTGTTTCACTAAAATCTCACGAGACTCTTTCTTCGTTTTTCTTTTCATCTTTTGAAACTTCCTTCCTTATACGCTTCTAAAACCAAAAGTGACACCCTCTCCTTTGCTTGGTGAATTATAGTGAGGAAAACATAGTGTACAGTATGATATCAGGATGTATCTTATTAAAGATATAAAATAATAATAAAAAATATCTTATTAAAAATATTGATAAGATAAAATAATTAAAGGATAATCAAGAATATCTATTTAAAGATATTTAGCAACTAACCAGATTTTCAGGTAAGTCTGTTTATATTTTATTTTGTTTATATCAGGGTTAACAGTTAGGTACTTCTAATCACTCTCCATTCGGAGTCTACTCTCATTCAACCTATACTCTCAAATATTCTACAGTGATCATAAAATCACTAAATACACGATTGTGAACTACCGTTCCTAACTTGAGCGTCAATGCCTTTTGCAAGTACCTCCCCCCTCTGTCAAGAAGAAGAGCGAACGGCCCAAACCGAAGGAAGGCAAACGACTCCAACAGAAGAAGAGCAAACGGCCCAAACCTAAAAAAAGTGAGCTATCCAGACAATCCAAGTATCAGAAAGCGATAAAGCCATGTCATCCAGGTTAGTTTCTCAGTCTCACAAGATATCTACCGAAACACATAGAATATATTTTTGTGAGGATCATTTTGAGTAATTTCTTCTCCTCTTTTTTAGTTTCATATTTTGTATATATCTTTTACAGGCATGCTTGCGGTTTGATTAAAATAGGGTTTTGTGAAATTAAGCTTAATTTTAGAGCATCTGATAAGTAGGAAGTGATTAAAGGAATTTTCTTAAATTTTTTACTCGTTCTATTTTTTAAGTTTTAATTTCCTTTAAGTTTTATGTTTGGTGGTTGTATGTTTAATTACTTGATAGAGTAGTAATTTCAATGTTTATGCTATATTAATTCAATGAAATAACGTATATGTTTTGGTATTGTATGATTGAAATCTGATGTGGTGAAATTTGGTTGTTAATGTGGTCATAAATTTCAAGGAACGGAATGATAATGATGTTTGTAGTTAAGTGTTATGTTTGTGAATTGAGGAGTGGGCAAAGTTATGGTTTTACTAGCTAAAAAGGAGGTTTTAATAGTCAAATTGGTGAGAAAGGGTTAACTTGGTAAATTTGGTTTTCAGGTAAGTTATGGGGTCAATTAAAATATGTTAAAAGCATGAATTGGGTGGAAACTATTTTAGAATTAAATAGGATGGTTCAAGGTTGGTGTTTGATTGATTTTAGTGTAAATGTGAGGTTTGGGTGGTAAAATTATGAAGTAAAGCGTTGGGACAAGTTTGAAAAGTTTGGGACCTGTAATTGAGTTAATTAGAATTTGCCTAGGCCTTTAATTTACTTTTTTTGGTGTATGGAATGGTAGAATTAAGTTTAGATAGTCTAGAATTGATAGTTTGGTGTATGGAATTGTATAATGTTTATCCGTGTCTAAGAAATTGTAGGAACCATTTGAATTTGTGGAGAGGTTACCAAAGTCAAAATAAGTTAATTTTAGAAGCTGATACAGCGTTGAGCATTGCGAGAAGAATTTGTTTGAGCGTCCCTGTCCAAAGAATTAGCGCCTAAGCACCCTTTTAAGGAGCCTTGAACGCCACTTTAACCGTTTTGAGTTTTTCAGGTTTTGAAAATTTCAAATTATGTAAATTACAAAACTATCCCAAAATCAAGAAAATTAATTACAGAAATATTAAATACAAATTTATTATATTAAATAAAAATAAAACAAAAATAAGTTAAAATAATTATAATTCTACATATTATAAATCTATCCAAAAATTAAAAAAAAATTACGTAAATTGCAAACATATCCAAAAACTATAACAAAAATTATTAAAAAACAATTAATTAAAAACATACTGAATTAAATAAAAACTAATAAATAAATTAAAAAAAAAATGTTAGAAGGATTTAACGGAAAGGTTTTCGAAGTTTCAATCATATAAACCAAATTCGTCCTATTCCTCGTTCAAATCTCAAATTTCAGAAATGAACCATTTATCGTACAATCATATTATATCATTTGAGTTTTAAAACAGAAATCAATTAATTTAAAGAGAAAAACTTACCTCATCATGATGGAATACACAAAGGGATCACGACCATGAAACTGTGAAATCGAACAAAGATAGTAGTAAACCAAAGAGAACGAAAGCCAAGAGTAGACCACGATACAGAGACATAACGAAAAAGAATGAGTGCTGAGAAAAAAAAGAGGGAAAATGCAAAAGGAAAATACGGAGAAGGACTTAGAATTTGAGAAGAAGAAAATGCAAAGGGAGATTAGGAAGGTGCGGCGCAGAATATTAAAGAAGAGAGATTAGGAAAAAAAATGGTGGAGGTGCATGGAGAAAGTCTCTTGTTTTAGGGGGAGGCCCAAATATTTATTAAACATTAAGATACTGACACGTAAGACGCACACGTGTGTTTAATTGAAAGAAAGATAAAGAAAAAAAAATCTCAGTATGAATCTACTGGTAAGGTTTCCGCTGCCTCCGGTGATTATAAATCGGCAAAACAGAATTTCCGTCCCGAGAGCTAAGTCGATAGAGTCATCGTCACTCATGGATCAGCCGAAGAAGGTCATTGTCTGCGGTGGCGGAGTCATAGGTGTTTGCACTGCTTACTTTCTGGCTGAGAAGGGAGCCGCCGTCACGCTCATCGAGATGTCCGACGTGGCATGCGCCGCTTCTGGAAAAGCCGGCGGATTCCTTGCCTACGACTGGTGCGACGGAGGACCGTTGGAGGAGCTAGCTCGCGCGAGCTTCAATCTCCACCGTTCACTCTCGGAAAAACTTGACGGTCCTCGATCTTACGGTTACAGAGCCCTCACTACTCTGAGCCTCACCGTAAGGGAATCCGAGCGCGCTTCTGCTTCGAGATTCCTGCCCTCTTGGATCGACGGGCCAGCTCGTAGTCCCAAAACGATTGGAACCCCCGAAACAACGGCGCAGGTGCACCCGCAGCTTTTCACCCGCACGCTCATTGATAGAGCCGTGGAGATGTATGGGGTGAAAGTGGAGATTGCGAAATTGGAACGGGTGGAGGTGGAAGAAGGACGTGTTGGATCAATTGTGCTGGAAGGAGGACGAGAGTTGGAAGCGGACGCTGTAGTGTTGGCAGTGGGCCCGTGGTCCAGTAAGTTAGGTTTGATATCATCGTTGTTTAGAGTATATGGGCTTAAGGCCCATAGCATTGTTTTGGAGCCCAGAGACGGCAGTTCCATAACCCCGCATGCTCTCTTTCTGAGTTATCATTCCTCCTCCGGAGGAGGAGCTCTTGACCCTGAAGTGTATCCTCGCCCCACAGGTAAATGCGAAAATAAATATATATGTATATATCTGATTTGATGATATAATTAGTAGTAGATGTGGGATTTGGAGGTTAGAGATGATGTGTTATGTTTTCAGGGGAGGTGTATGTGTGTGGGATGTCGAAGGAGGAAGAGGTGCCGGATGATCCTGCGGAGATAAGGGGAAACCCTGAATCGATTGCGAAGCTTAAGAGGGTGGCTAAGACTGTATCGAGCCATCTTGGGGAAGGAGAGGCCGGTCTGAAGGCAGAGCAAGCTTGCTTCTTGCCCTGCACTGATGATGGGATACCCGTGATAGGAGAGGTTCCAGGGGTGAAGGGCTGTTACGTCGCAACAGGGCACAACTGTTGGGGTATTCTCAATGGTCCTGCCACTGGAGCTTCACTTGCTCAGCTTATTCTTCATGGTCATTCCACCATTGTTGATCTTAAGCGCTTTAGTCCCTCCAGATTCCTTCTCCCCTCAAACCCTTAGATACTCTTCCAGGATCACTCTTTTTAACTCTTCCTAATTTTTATCATCAAATATATATGTAACTTCATATAAATCAATGAAAAGCGTTTATCAAGTATCACTCATCATCTTGTACATTTTTTTTTCTTTTGTTTAATGTAAGTTTTTTACTTTAATTTTTAATCTGATTGTTAATGCCTGACTTTAACTAAAGTAGGTTAGAGTATAAACTCTTGTCTAGGAACATATCAAATGCTATACTATAAATATATTCTAATTTAATTATAACTACAGTATAACTTTGTTTTAAATTTCACAAATCCAAATTTAGTCAAATTTAACTACTGTTATTGTGCTCTCATGATAACTCTTAGTATCTAAAAAGTCGAGAGACTTTAAAACTATAACATTCTAATTATTTATGTATTGTATATTGTATGTTATTTTTATACTTATACATATATTTTATTAATATTTTGATTAATCCAAGCAATCTTTGAAATAAACCTTATTCATAAAATGTTTTATAAACGATTATTTATTTTCATAATTAAATGACCTTATTATTTTAATATAAATGTTGGAATTTCATTATTATTTATTGAGTTACGTGATTTCTCATGTGATCAAAATGTGCTAGTCGTAAAATAGGTATATAAATTTAAGTAAAGGTTGAAAACGGATTTAATATCACAATAATCTTCTCGCTTCATTATTAGAAAGTGTGTACTATCATAATAGATTATCATATTACATTACATTATATGCTGAGCGAATGAATCTCATTATTATTTTTATTAGATTATTAATCTATTTCAATTTACATAATGATGATTAAGTCTCGATTAAGCATGAAAAAAAAAATCAAAGTTTGGTATCAACAATATAAATAGGTGTCTTAGGTAAAATAGTTGGAAATTATTTTACACGCATTTATTATAACGGTAACAGAGGAAAACTTTAAAAATTGATTTTGAATATAATTTTAAATTCTTTTGCAAAACAATATTTAATTTTTTTTTTCAGGAATTAGACGCTATGTAATAGTTATTAAACACATAAATATTTAATATAGTGTTTTGAAAAACCTTAGAAAATCAAAAGTAATAAAGCATGCTTATTTTTATACTAGTTTCTAATTACAACGAGTTTAACCACTTTTGCTATACAACTAACTCAACTGGTTCAAACGAGTAATACTACTCCTAGAATGAATGGGTCTAACTGACTAGACGGTCTAACTCCACTTGAGTTAAACTTACAAGTATTTTATTTTATTTCTGAATGAAAACAACAAAATATTTTATCAATTACAAAAACAAAATATGTAACTCTTATAGAGAGAATTTGAAACAATACAAAGAAATTCTGAAAACTTCGAAAGAACTTTTCTTTTTCAAAGAATAAGTATTAGACGATGTAAGCTTTAAAAAAAACAAACAGCAAGAGAGTATACACAGATAATTCTTAATTCTTTTTTTCTTCTCTTCTTGTAGTCCTCTTTTTATAGGTTTCTTTGAAAAAGATTCTTTACTTAGAGCTTTCGATTTTCACGTAGAGATGTAGCGTTTTATACCAGGTCAGAAGCTATGTTGCGTCTTGTAGAAGCAATTGTGTTGTGTACGAAGAGATAGGTAGAAAGAATGAAGAAAACATTCCTAGAATATCTTCATGTCTCTAAACGTTCTTCTTATTTTGATGCAGGCTTTTGAAAAGGGCAGTGTATTAATATGATATGCTAAAAAAAATAGAGCACAACACAACAGACAAAAGAGTACTACAAAGTGTTAGATTATCCTAGTCAGTTAGGTGTTATTTGTTTGAGTAACTTATACCATTTATGATATTTTTAATGGTGTTTAGTGCTTGCGTTTAATATCCTAGATGATTCGTGTTATTAGAGACTATTTTGTTTAAATGTTTTGTTAAACTTCAGAACTAGGTTTGCTTAAACGATTTTGTCTTAACATGTAGTGTTTAGATGATCTTGTCTTAACACACAATGTTTATACGATCTTGTCTTAACAATAACATTGACTACAATCGAAATTGACTTGAACGTTATAGTGTCTTGTGCAGATATACTTTAAAAAGATCAAGAACTTAGAGGAATGAACAAAACCTAGAGGACCAATAAGAACCAATGAGTATAGGGGAATCCCTGACTTTGCACGATCAATTTCATTCTAGCACTAATGCAAAAATTAAATTTTATGATGACTTATTATGACATTTATAATCCATTCATCATAATAAGTGAGACGATGACATAATTATGAATATGATGAGACTTTCTATACCAATTATAACTAGAACTACCATATGGAGTGGGTGTGGTAAAAATTTTGTAATAAAATACAACACTTTCTATGTTGATTATATAACTCAAACCACAATAGTAAGTAGGAATGGTGGCGACTTGTTAATAAAATACAAGACTTTATATATCAGTTATCAAAAGAATCGGTCTAATATCTTTAATTTTGTTTTCCTTCCAAACCTTCTTGCGCTGCACTTCACACTTGTTATCACTCCGCAACTCTCTTGTTTAGTAATTGAGTGTTTTTTTTTTCATTTAAGTTTGGTTTAAACCCTCCCTTAGTCCTAATATTTGTATGAAAATCTCAGTTCGGTCCTCATGTTTTCAACGGTCTCAATTGGATCATATTTTTTGTAAAAATGAACAAATTTTACCCTAACCGTTAATTGCTCTTAAATGGCGTTAAATTGAGCTGATGTGTTTATGCTGACGTGGATTGTTTCAGGAGATGTAATTTTTATTTAAATTAAAAAATTATGACGTGGAAGAAAACCAGAGAACCCTAGCAGCGCTCATCTCCTTCGCGAGTCGCGCTCCAAGGCATCAACGAAGGTCAGTACAAAAATATGTTCCTCAGACAAACACTGCCTGGAATCAAAGAAGGTCAATACTCATCAACGAAGATACACAATAAAAAATCTTTTATTCCTTTGGACATTTAATTTTAAACTGCTGAAAACCTTGATCTTTGATTAGGAAAGAGTAAATCTAAACCCTAGAACTTGTGACGATTGGGTTCGTTTTCTGGAATCCTCTCTTGTTGAAGCCACCCTTATTGTCTACCCTCTCCCACTCTATTTCATTCCAAGTGGCCACAATCTATTACTGCTCAAAACCGAAGTAGAGAAAACATGTGTTTCGTATTATTATATTGCATTTAAAAAATGAAAAAGGGTTCGCGTTTGTGAAAGAGACTGCTCCATTTTTAACCCTTTCACTTTTGGGAATCACGGCACGACATAATCTCATAAGTTCCCAATCAAGAAACTCTCATCTTCCCTTCCTTTGTCTCGCACAGAGGAAACACCAACTCATGGAAGGTTCTGTCAACGAACGTCTTGATTTTGGGAAGATGGAATACAAGTATTTTTTTTCCTGCTATTCCTATTGCTTATTGAGTCTCTTTTATTTTCCATATTTTTAACATATTCATAACTTTTTTTTTTTGTTTTAATCGTGGTGATAATAGGTGCAAGCATTACAGGAGAAGATGCAGGATTCGTGCCCCCTGCTGCAACGAGATCCATTCATGCTGTCACTGTCACAACGAGAAGCGGTATTTCGCCTTCGCCTTCGTATTGCCATCAAGCGTCTGGACTAAGAGGGGGTAGTATCATAGAATAGAAGGTGAAAGAATCGCCGTAGAGGATGCACACCGATTCAAAACCTCAATCACAAGGAAGAAACCCTAGAATCGCACAACCCCAATTTGGGAAAATCAACACCAACCTGAAAAAAACCCAAAAATCTGCCACGTAAAAGGCTCTTTATTTAAAGAAGAAAGTCCACGTAATCAAAGAATAAACATCAACATTTTATCTCTGCACCACGTCACCAAATATTAACACCGTCTGAGACTAGTTAACAGGTAAAATATGTGCATTTTTACAAAAAAAAAAATATGACTCAATTGAGACAGTTCAAAACTTGAGAATCAAATTAAAATTTTCATATAAATATTAAGACCAAGGGAGGGTTTAAACCTTTAAGTTTTGTTTGTTCCTTTTATCTCTCTTAATCAATATTTTAGTTTTCGAGAATCTTCCACCTCACCTGCATTGTCATCAGCACCAACATGACACTAAGGCCCTTCATCTCCTTTGGTTCATGCGTTGTCGAATCAAAGGTGCTTCCTTCCCCATATTCTTTGACAACAAGGTCTAGAAGTTGAACATCCTCTATGACAACCTCATGTCCTTCACGAAGTTCACTGAGCTTTTGCGTCTACGTCTACCTTTGACATTGTGAAACCCAACCATAAACTCATCAAAGTCTTCTTCCTCTAAGCCTTCACCTGAAAAAAAAAAGAAAAAAAAAAGATGTCTTTCGAAATTGCTTTATGAATCCTTCAAAGAGAGAAATCGAAGACCATTTGAATAAAAACAAGAAAGCATAAATTCACAATTTCTATATCAGATATAAGATATTTCTAACTTGCATAAAAAAGTCTTCGAATAGCAACATTAATGTAGGTATAATCAATTTACAAAACAAAAGAATTTTAACTTACTATTAAATACCTATTATAGAAACATGCATATATCCTTTAAGAGTACCTCAGGAACAAACTCACTGATATTATTGAAGGGCATTCCATTGACCAAAAGATTGTAGTTAACAAGTTAAGGGAGATTCTTGACGCCATATTCATCCGCTTCTAGAACCTTTTTTCCCATATATTCCGAACCTTTCGTTTGAAAAATTTCTTTTTCAGTAATTGAAATATCTTTAGAAGAATTTAAACGAAATTTTAAGTATATGTAATTTAAGAGGAAAGAAAAAACTTTCTTGCTTGAAATCGATAAACTTTGAATCAGAAGGGTTAAAAAACAATGTTGTTCGAGTTTAACACAGTAAACAAGAATGTCTCTCTAAACGTTTAACTGAGTTGCACGTCTTGGACTAAACCTTGAAATCACTAATTAACTATATAATCTAAAGTAGCGTTGACATCGTTGATTTGAATTTTTTTATCAGAATCCAATTAAAGGAAATAAAGAAAGCTTATTTTAATTTAAAAAAAAGATATGTGAAATTTGCTTGTTTACTAAAAGTTGGTCCAACATCATTTATGTTAGAAAAGTTAGGTTGCAAGAACCATCGTATTCATATGTAAGAAAATAAACAATTAATGAACAAAACTATTTCAGTTGGATTAGAAAAAGAAACGAAGATAGAATATATTTCTTAAAAATTAGCAAATGAATTAACAGAGAGCACAATTACAACACGCAACATTGAATCAAATACAAAAACCTATTAGTCAATGATAAGTACATTATTTGTTTTCTTTCTACAAAAAACTCTGTCACAAATCATGATTTAGACGCTATAGTAATATGAGGAGGAAGAAGAGGAGGATGAGATCTTTTCAAGAACTTGTAGAACCTCTTTCATTGAAGGCCTTTTCAGTGGAACGCTAGACACACAACTATACCCTAGCTTGAAGTAGGCCAACAGGGCCTCCTCTCTCCCCTCCATGTCGGCCCTGATAGCCATATCAACCATACGCAAGGCCCGGTTCTTATCCTCCGTCAAAACCCCAGGCCCTTGGCCCATATCATCCAAAACCACAATCTTCCCCGTTAGAAGCTCAAGAAACATGACCCCAAAAGAGTACACGTCCCACTTGGGGTGAGGCTTCAGGTTTCTCAGCGACTCGGGAGCATGGTAAGGAGATAAGCCCATCATGGAACTAGGGCTCGGGCTCGGGCTTGGGCTTGGCCCATAGGTAATGTCCTGAAAACTGTCCCGGGAGGCCGTGGATCTCTTGCTTCCAAAAATACGCGCCGATCCGCCAGCCTTATAACTGGTGTCACCGGTGACTATCCTCTCTAGCCCAAAGTCTCCAATCTTGGGCTCCATGCCATTGCCCAGTAGAATATTGCTAGGCTTCAAGTTTCCATGCACGTGTTTCTTCTCGTGGAGATAAGTCAGTCCACGTGCCACCCCTTTCGCTATCTTCAGCCTGATTTCCCACGGTAAATGAGTCGGCGAGGTGCCCGCCTTCCCTGATTATACATTCCAAGCACACAATTTTTTACTTCATCATAAATAACGTAACATTGACCAAAGTTGGTGCACCAAATGCATTGAGAAAAACATAGAAACCAAGAAAGATAAATTATTTTGATGTAAAATAGCGAGAAAGCATTAGAGGAAAATGGAAATGACTTACTGTAACGAACATTGGCAAGGCAACCGTTTGGAACGAAATCATAGATGATGAGTTTCTCATCGTGTCCCCAGTAGAAGCCTCGAATGCGAACCAGATTAGGGTGCACCAGTTTAGCAATAAGTCGAACCTGGTTCTGGAAGTCCTTGAACCGCTCCCCACCGCTCTCCCCGATTCTCCGAACCGCCAAGGACATACCATCTTCCAAGACAGCCTTGTACATTATGCTGGACCCCGTCGCACCCAATATGTACACAGAAGCCTTCAGGAGCGTTTCCAGTTCAAGCTGTCGTTCTCCGTCCACAATCACAAGAGTCCCCGTTTTCTCCTCCTGTTGGGGACCCTTAGGCTTCTGCTCCTCCACCTCGCTATCACAACTGCTTCTTGTCTCCGAACACTTCATCTTCCGCTCTCTTACTCAAACACGACCACCTCATAAACCTTCTAGAATCCCGCGAACTCTCACTCTCACTACCACTTCCACTCCTCACAACCGCCTCCTTCTTCACCACCTCCTTCTTTTTCTTCAACCGGTACACCTGCGCGAATATCATGCCAAGGATCGCTATCCCAATTACGTCTCCCACCACGATTCCTATAATCGTTCCTCGTTTCAGACCACTCCCTTTTTTCCCCCTAGGCGCCGCCGAAGAATCAAACGTCCGTGGGATTGCCGCGATTGCAGGAGGAGATATAGGAGCTGAATCTTTCGGTTTAGAGGACGACGAAGAAGGAACAGGGCACACATTCTTCGTTTGTTCTCCACACAGATTGACGTTACCGGAGAAAGATTTCCAGTTCTGATTCAAAAACACAGCGGAGTCGGGAACTTGGCCCGTGAGGTTGTTGAAGGAAAGGTCGACGGTGGCGTTCCCGGGAATGTTTGCTGCGAACTCCATCGGGATTTCGCCGAAAAATCTGTTGTAGGAGATGTTTATGTAACGCATGGCGTCTCCGCCGAAATCCGCGGGAAGAGTCCCGTTGAACAGGTTTGAAGACAGATCCAAAACCTGCAACGTTCTCAACCCGCTGGGAAGAAAACCTGACAAGTAATTGTTCTTGAAGGAAGCCAGAGTTAGGTTGTGCATGTCGGACAAATCGTTAGGCAGTTTTCCCGCCAAAGCATTGTCGGAGAGGTTTAGGCATTGGAGATTCTGAAGCTGGGGTATGGACTGGGGAAGCTCCCCTGTTATTAAATTGTTAGAGAGGTTGAGGAACCTAAGCTGGGAGGCTTGGGACAGAGAAGAAGGAAGAGAGCCGTTGAGGGAGTTGTTGGAAAGGTCTAGGACTTGAAGGTGTTCAATGGAACCCAGATCGGAGGGAATTGAACCCGAAAGCTGAGAATTGGGAAGCGACAAGGAGGTGACGCGGTACTCGGTACCGTTGGTCGCTGGTACGGTGGAACAAGAAACGCCGTTCCAGGAACACGGTGTCTGGTCAGTGTAGTTCCAGTTTGCGAGGACGTAAAGAGGGTCGTTGAGCACAGCGTACTTGAAAGAAAGCAACAGAACGCCGTCTCTACTGAGGGCAGAAGAGTGGTGAACAGCGAGGAGAAGAAGCAGTGAAATTATGAGAGGTTGAAAGAAGAGAGTCATGATTTTACAGAGTAATCCCACATTGCTGAGGGAGGGAGAAAGAGGAGGGAAAGGTGTAACGGTGATTTATTGCGATGGGACGGAAGGCCATGTGGATAGATGGAATATAAAAAAAAAAAAAATGGTTGAAGGACATACACAGCTCACCAAAGACGGAACCTCTTACAAATATGCTCCTACGCTGCTTGTTGCTAGGATTTATGGTTGAACTCCAAATAGTTAATTGCTTAATCACTTCTCTTCTCTCTCTTCCTAATACTACTTTGAATAGCATCTTTTTCTACTACTACTAGACATGCAGGTGAAGTTGGAAATTTAGTTAATGCAAACTCTTTCTGCCTGATTGACTTCACAAGCCCTCCAATTCCTGTGTTAATATAATTACGTCTTCGTCTGTTCACTATTTAATATTACTCTTAATTAAAGCTTTACCAATTAAAATAACTGGCTACTTTATTCTACCTAAATGGACAAGCTGTCATTTGTTTTTTCTTCTTTATTGCTGTTTTAGTTAAGGAATGGGAGAAATCAAAACAATTCAATTCTACGGCAAACCAAGTCTATCTTTTCCCACTGGATACCATCATTTTCACCTTCACCAAAAAAGACCGAGAACCAATGGAAAATGTTTTTAAAAAGAGAAACATAAATAACAACAGTATCTTTCTTCAATGTAATAATTTATCTATCGGAAAAACATATAGCTATGTTTCATGCCATTATTGAAGGTCCCAAAAACATAATCCTACCATCCGTCGCAACGTCGTCGTCGTTATTAGATTAATTAATTCAAATGAAAAAAAATTGGGAAAATTTTGATCTTTGATCTTTGATCTTTGATCTTTGATCTCAATTCAATTAATGTCCCCAGTTTTAAATATGAGTATAGGCAGTCACAAAAAATATAGGCGTGCGTGATGGCATGTATGAAGGACCATTAGCATTGAATTTCATTACCGCGAGAACGAGAAGATATGGCCCCATTAATTATCTAGGGGGACAGTAAATACATAGTACCACATCAAATGACCGTGGGAACAGTCTTTTTTTTTTTTTTTCTCACAGTTTTCCATGACCTTGATCAAGATTGCTCGCAGATAATTCTACACTGGCACTAGATCAAAATAAAATAATATTCTATATAGTACAAGAAGTCTAAGGAAGAGGCATCCTCATTTTGACGGTGGACAAAAAATCAAACGGACCCCCATTTCTGTCTGTATACATCTTTTGTGAAACAATGGCAGATACTGTAGATTCGCGATTAGATTATTTGCAATTGCAAGGTAGCACCAAGCTGAATTTTAGGTGACAATTTTGGGCTTGCATTGCAGCCTAGTACAGAACAGCTTATTCGTTTCAGACTTAATAAGGAACAAAACATTGATCATTGATCGGGTTTCAGATCACACATGGGAACGCATTATCACCTAAAATGTAATCTTGTTCTTTATTAGCTTGGCTCCTGCATTTTTAACATTTCTTGTCAGCTTTACTGACCTCTAATTTAAAAATCCAAAAAGGTACCAAAGTAGACATTTAATTGCCCTTTTAAAAATTAATCAAACACGAGATTCAAAAGGTCTTGTACCTGCTTTAAATGGTGGAAATTTCACAAACATGATGTAGACTAAAGTTTGTGTGACTTTTACTTTCTGGGCCTATTAATAGTAAACGCTCCTTTAATCATTTTTCATTAAGATCAAGCCTTTTATTCTTGCTATAAGGATAAAAGGTTAAAAGGCCACTTAAAGCATATACGTTTTGCTTTTCTTTAATACTTGTTCTCTTTCCGTATAGAAAAAATGATGCAAGAATGGAGAAGGTTGGGGTCATGGCAGATCACCAAAAGAATTTGCTTCAAGAAATATCAGAATGGACGCTCGATAGATGATCTAATAAGATGCACCAAACCAACGCTCATGGTAATTAGATCAAACAAGCACACCCATCATACTCCACTGAACTATGAAAGTAACGTGTGCATATATGCTTATGCTCAAGCAAAGATTAGTAAACATTTTTAGTAATCTACCAACTCCATGCTAACAGGAAAAAAAAAATTAAAAAAGAGAATGAAAAAAAGGCTTGCAAATGCATAATTTTCATTGGAGACATTTGTAGGTGATCTGAAACTTTGTGAAAAGATTGTGCTCCCTATGCCTTTAAGTTGGTGTTCAATGATTAAGGGCCAAAAGGAAATTTGACTATTCATTGAGGAATATAACACTTTACTGATTAGTGGCGCCTAGCAACATAATGTTTGTTTTTACCTTTTCTTCATCAACATGGATCGCAAAAAGAATGCGGTTCTTCCTTTGAACTCACAAGTCTTCTATTTACATCTTCTCTTCCCCCCAAATGAACGGATCGTGTTTCTTCCTTCTCAAACAAGTTAGCTCATTGAATCTTGAAACTCCTTCACATATTTTTCAGTTGATAAGCAACCGTGTATTTTTAACAGATAATATATGTAAAGGGAGAGAATGAAAATGAATAGTTGAAACGAAAATCAATGAAGAAAGTAAGGTTAAAAAGACGTCAAAGGAAAGGACCTAGTCCAAAGTCTAACAAATATTAAACAAAATGTGAGATTGGAGACTTGGAATATTCAAGTCCTTAGTGGCTGATTCTCAACACCAGGCTGACCAAGGCTTGTTTCTCACTGGCAATTTGTCGTTGTGCTTTGTTTAACATTAATTCAGATTTTTATGACTTCACTCACACATGCACGCATAATCTAAGTTGGGAACATATGCATTTCTTTACTTCGCCCAAGTTAAATACAGGATATAGGATTCAGATACTGAGATAGAAAATTTGAGTCCAAATTATTATATGGGATAAGATCTTCTAATGTGATTTTGAATAAAATTAGGGTTCGCTAGTGCCAACATTCTGCTAATTATATAATAATAGTTAATTGTAACTCCCAGAATTCCGACACAGATGCTTGCAGAAGAAGCTTGCACATGGTCGACATAGTCACCTTATTGATCACCACGTGGCATCGCACAATTGGTGTACAGTTAAATGTAATTAAGAATCGAGAATAATAGTTGTCCTTAAAAAATTCTGCCCTTAAACGAGACATACGATAAGGTAGGTTGTCTTGCTTTTATAAATTTTGTCCAGGACTAACTCGCGTACATTTTGATTCATCCTTCACTACCATTTATTGAAGAATTACACATCTCTTGAGGATTATTAAGGTTACATAGAAGTTGGTAAATAATTTAATTAATAGTATAAAATCCTCTAGTATGGAACAAAAGCAAAAAGGCTATTGGTAAGTGATTTACGAGTACACAACTCTATAGCCACGAAGATAAACAACTAAATTATCATATAGGTTGGCAAATAATCCATTATAGTTGTACGAAACTATTGAATTTTAAATCTCTTCATCTATAAAGTTGAGGCTTGATATGCACCCTTTAGTCTTAGGTAGATTTTACTTTTAATATAAAATCAGGGTTCAATTTTCGTTGCTTCTTAGATTTTGAGATTGGAGGTGAGAGATGGCAATCGGAGGAGGAGTATTTATTTTATGATTAAAATATGAATTTAGTTTTTATTTTTTCCTATTTTTAATTTAATTTTTTATTTAATAATACACCAGTGCAGCAAAGAAAAACAACAGTTGTTTTTGATAATATATTTTGATTTTCAAACAAAAACCTATATTGATGAGATAAAAAGATAAAAGACTTTTGACCTCAGTTCTAACCGAGATAATATTCCAAAGAATACTGTTTCGATTCTTCTGTAACCACAGCAATAAACAAGAAAAGAAAAAGAGAAAAATTATTACATCAGTTCAACTAAGATAACAACATGTGCCTATGACAACGATTTTATTTTTTTAAAAAAAAATCTCATACACCCTAATGTATTTAAATAGTTACATCGAAGAAAATAATTATAATAATTACATTATCCATTACAAATTAAACTATCTAATATTACATACTATTATAAATAAACATAAAGTAACTAAACAAAATAAAACAAAAACTTAACTCTGTCAAATCTCTTAAAAGAAGTTACTTATTATATTGAGCACAGAGTAATTAATACAAAAAAAAAAATCTTATTTACAAAACTATTATCACATTTCTTTTACTCAAAAAGTTGTCGAACTTAATATTATTGACTAAGGAGCTGAAGTGTGATGTTCCTCAAATATTAAATAAGAAGTACTTGATGGAAAATAACCCGGATGATAATTGAATTAAGATAATTTTTGGTAACCGTTAAATATAGTGAAATAAATGGGTATATCCCGAAATAATCATTTAATATTTTGAACATAAAAAGACAAGGATAAGAAAAATAAAAAAAGATTAAATGAGATGGCAACTTAAGAAGATTTTTGAAACAATAATCTTCTCTAAATGTAATTTTTGTGTAGTACCTTCTCTAAAAAAGGATAATGAAATATTTAGAAAGATAAGAAGTGAATTTTTTGCCTTTTCTAAAGCTGGTATCTGTATTTATTTTTCTTCTTAGCTTTTAATAAAGGTTAAAAAAACTAAAAAGTAGAAGTTATTCAACTACTCCTGCTTTGGTATTCTCTTAATATATTTAAACACATATGTACACACAAAAAATGAAAACGAATAAAAGTAATGTACTGCAGTCGATTATGACCACATAAGTAAACTATTATCAAAATTATATTATTGCATGCTAGAATTGTCTATTTTTTTTATTGGAGTTTTATATCAACCCAGTCATCAATTTGTAATTACTTCAGGATATGGGATCTGATTTGCATGATTTAATAAACCATTAATAGAATTAATTATGTGTAAATCATCATATTCTTGGAACAGGAGAGCTATGTTTGAAAGTTGGATTAGAGCTGTTGTTCAATAAGAAAATTGGTAAATCTTGTTCGGTGCAATTAAAGAGAACTTTGGTGAATTAGTGAGCGACAATAAAATCGCGATCATAACTAATTCAAACCGGTCAACAAATTTAATTATTTTTTTATCGTTTATTTTAGTGTTATTAGATGTAAATTTATTATTGTTATAAGAGAATATAGAGTACCATCATGCATTAAATGTTAAAACCCAGTATTATAGTCTTTTACTTTTAACTTTTATTAGTACTGTAAAGTTTTTTAATGCATTGTAGTACACTTAAATTAAGATATTGCGTTTTCTAAATATTAATTGCATGCATTATATAATTTTTTATTAGTATTGTTCAAAGTTCAACAACGTGAAATTATTAAATTTTAAATTCATATTTTGATCGCATTAGTTTGATTTTTATTTTTTTTAAAAGGAACTAGTGTTAATAGGAATTTTTAATAAATATAATTTCATAATTATTTAAAAATAGACATTTTTATAAGAATTTTCATCTTCGTATAAATCTTTTTATCATGGGTCTCGAGTTATTTTTTTTTTTGTAATTTATCGCTTAAATATATTTTTAAAGATGAGAAATATCAAACATAAAATGTAAAAAGAAGGAGTAAAACACATAAGTTTTTGAATTAAAATGAAATGGTTGAAAAAAAATTCCATCTGACTTAGAATTTAAAGAAGCTTTTACAAATTTTAACTTTACTATAGAATACAAGTTTTTATAGTTTGGATCTTAAACAAATCTCAATTTTAAAAAACTACTATTACAAGACCTACATTCCAAAAAAATTAAAATGATATAAGTATAAATTTGACTATTGTCATCGTTATCATCAAATAAAAAATTAGTTTTATTTATATTTTTATAATGAATATCACTTTTTTTCTCTCATTTTAATCAAATCATAAATCTGGTACATATGTGATTATGTTCGTAATCATTCTTTTTATTGTTCTAAATATTAATTAATATTATTTTACAAAAAAAGTAAAATTTTTATAAAAAAAATGATATTATCAATAATTTAATGTCAAAATAATGCATATTTTAAAATATTTTAATAGTTTATATGATTGAATATTTAAAAATCAAAGTCAGACATCCTCATATAAAAAAATAAATAATAAATAAAAATATTAAAAAAGAATAGAAACACTAAATTGTGTATTTTAAAAATTATTTGATTTAATAAAATTAAGGTTTGTATTTTCTAGAATGTAATATATCATTTGAACAAAACCAATATATATATATAATTAAGTGATAAGAAACAAATTCCTTGAAAAAATTGAGTGAATTTTATAAATATTAAATAAATTAAACGATAATTGATATTAGTGATTATTAAGGATGGAAGAAGCCAAAATCTTTGATGAGGCCACTATTTAGTGAAATGGGGGTGGAACATGCAAAGTCAATGATTGAATGTGTAGAAAGATTATAATGGTGGTGGTTGGGAACTCTACTCATAAGAGAATTTGATAAATGTTAGGAGTATTCATAACTTAAAGAGTAATAGCCAATTGGATAACATGGAATGCTTAGTACCTCCAAATTCATATGGAGATATTTTCATAATACATTACCATAGAGATATGCTGAGGACAGTAAATGTCTTGTCATTGTGACGTGTGTGGTATAAAAGAGTGATATATCTTAACTATGTGTTGTTCACCTTGTAGCAAAGCTTCTTTGGTGTGAAAAATTTGTAACATAGTTGTGTCAAAATTTATATCATGATCTCTTGAAATCAAGTGCATCATTTTTAGGAACATAGAGCAAAATTAATAGACAATAATATAATATTTTATAATGTGTAGTTCTTATCCATGTGATGAAAATCCAAATAATTCAAGCTCTTTGTGGAATTAAAAACAACTTACAAGTATCATAATACAACTGGTTAAAGTGTGTTGTTGGGAGTGACATAAAACAACAAATCTTGTCAACTCAATATTTTTTTTATTAGGTTAGATTATAGGTTTGCCTAAATCATATTCAAACCTCATTGCACAGCCTTAGATATAAACTTGGGTTAATAATGTTTCTATTTTAAGAGTACTTATATATTTTTTCTTGAAATTAAGTAGAATATCTTTTCTTAATATATATATATATATATATATATATATATATATATATATATATATCTTTTAATACTATTTAATTTTAAATCTTGATTTTAAACTTCTTAAATTTGAAACCATATCAATTAAAAAAGGAATAAGAAGAAAGATTTGAAATTTCTTATTTTTCAAATTCAATAGTTTTCTTTATACTTTTTTATTATTATAAACTTTTTTACAAAAATATAAAGTTAGTATAGTTGAAATTATTAAGAGATACGAATTTTCCTTTTATTCTTATAAAATTGTATGGATCTTTTAAATTGTTTGTTTTAGTAGTTTTTTTTTTTCATTTTCTATTTTATCATTTCAACCTCGTTCACAAAAACATTTAAGTATATTGATTGCAACAATTATAAAAATTCTAATAACAATTTCTTTTATTTTTTTTACACATAGATAATGAAATTATAAATTGGAAAGACCTAGAAAATGGTATTTTAGAAGTGATAGTGAGTTCAAAATAGTGAGACTCAAATATTTTAATATTAAATGGTTTTAATATAAAATAAACGAGTTTCATTATTTTAAAATACGTCATTTATCTATAAATCACTTTTTTAGAGTCATCTACTTTCTCTTTAAGGGCTCTTGCACCTTGTTTATCTGTTTGGAGATTAGAAGCCGCATATGTGATCCTCCTAGTGAGATCTTTAAGTCTATCCGATCAGTTTCTCAAAAAGAGTAAGTTAGTTTTCTGCTCTTTTTCTCTGGTAACACGTTTTCTAATGCATATGAGGTTTCGTTCTATCGCATGTATGGTTTGAGTCTTCTTTTAAGTTCTTTGTTGATCAGTGGTTCTAACGACGTGATCATGATTTTGTGGTCTACATGTGAAGATAGAACTCTTCGAGTTGTGAAAACGATATATGAACTTCTAGAACAATTTGGTCTTCTAAAAAGGTAAGGGAAGCTAGTTTTAATTGTTTTTATTTGATGGAGAAGTTACAAGTGATGTGTGTATGGTGATATATTGATTGAATTGTGAAATTGTATTGAATTGAGAAATCTAGTATGTTGAGTTGCTTGTATATGTTGTGTTGATATGAGAACTGATGAATGATGGTATGGAATTGTTGTGCTGATATGAAACTTATTTTTGGTGAGTTTAAGAAGGTAGTTTAGGGAATTCTTAATTTGTGAACTGATATAAGATGTTGATTATGGGTAAGTGAGAAGAAATGTGAGCTTTTTATGCATAAATTGGGGGTTTTTACAGGTCAAATTCTAGAGTTGTGGTTTTGGGAACATTTTTTAAGCTTTGGGGACTGTTTTAAGGTCATTTATGACTTAGTTGGCACTTTACTTTGCAAAAATCTGGTTTTTAAAGAGTAGGAATTTTTATGTGAGCTTTTGGGTATTGAATTGGTCTAAATGCTTTGAATTCATATTCAATTGAACAAATTATGTCCCCATTTAAGTTATAAACAGGTTTAAATTGCATATTGGTCCAAATTTAGGGTTTCTATCAAAATCTGACAAAAATAATCGATTATCAGGCTGGATAATCGATTATCTCTGCCAGAGTTTCTTTCCTGGGTTGAATGTTTTCGGGAATAATCAATTATCAAGAGATATAATCGATTCTTTCAGTCAAGGTTTATTCCTCATGTGTTTAACTCTCGAGGATAATCTATTATAAGATGATATAATCGATTATCTTTGAAAATAAATGGAGTTATGAATGTTAATTACTTAGTTCTTTTCTTTCATTATCTATGTTATGAGTGAAGCTTTGTTCAAGTGATCGAAAGTGTACATATATTGACAATTATTAATGTTCATGTGATGATATGTATGTACGTGATGATGAGAATGAGAATTATGGATTTTGAGAAGAACCTCAAGAAAATGTTATGTTTGTAAGTAAATTGTGGTGAATGCTTGATAGTGAGACTTAGTAAACATATATCTTAATATTTTACTAACCATTCAACTCATGTAGAGATGAATGGGGTAGCAGAAAGAATGGCAGGAGATCTTTACTCTGACCCTTTTGGGTCTTAAGAGTGGAAGATTTACCTCATGGGTAGTAGGTCAAAATACCCTTTTTTATAACTCTGCAGAGTATAAATACTATCATGGGTGCACACCTTGAGAGACATTATGTCAAGCATCGTATCCGAATAATTGATTATAGTGGTCTTTTGGTTGTATGATTTATTTGTTATTAATAATTGTTAATCTAAATTGTGATATGCTATTTCATTTGTACACTAGCTTATTTTTGTTTTTGTGTTGTCTGTCATCATGTTGTTTTCTCTTTTACAATGATTAACTTAATGATGTAAGATTAAGAGACGTTAATAGTAAGCAAATGCTAGGAAGTGGTGGAGCTATGACATACAATAGGAGATTTATTATCCGTTTTCCTTTGCTTCATGTTAAGGTTTTTTTTTTTAAGTGTAATTTTTCTTTTGGAAACGTTGTTCTTTCATAAATTACATCTATATTTATTCAAAGAAAATAATATCAAGTGAGAGAATGATAATGTCCACGTGACTTCATTATTGTTCATAAGAATTTTATTAATTTGAAATAGTTACATTATATTTAATCTATTATATTTTTCTCTTAATGTTATCTCATATAGTCATTAAAAAAATGTAATTGTGTTTTAATTTTACATTTATGTTTTTTACTCTAATGTTGTCATAAATTCTTACTTTTATATTGGATAGGTCAATTTTCTAGTTAAAAAAGATAGGAGTTTAATATCTAATAATATTTTAATATTATAAATTAAAAAATATTTATAATAATATATCAAGTGTTATAATTTATATATTTTTACTGGAATAAATTAAATTCAATAATAAATTATTTCAAAAAAATTTGAGACTTGAATTAAAAAATAAATATAAAAATTGAACTAAATAGAAAACAATGATATTTGATGTTATCATTCAATTAAATAATTTTGACTAAAAAACCCTCTATATTTTTGTGGAGAAGTGATGAAGTGATATCGGCTTTCGAATTTAGGTGAGACTATGAGTAAATGCTGGACCTATGCTAATTGCTAGGTTCATGTGAGAAGATGCTCTTTCTCATAAATCACAAGCCATTGAACATAATAGAATGTTTTATGATTTTGATTAAAGTGCTGACTCGTCTTTTAACTTTGGGAGTTCCCAAAGGTTCAATTCCTCCTTCTCTTGCAGCCAGTAAAAAGGTACTTATACAATCTACAATATTTTCTTTACTTTATCAAATTAAATTCCTTCATTCCTCATGAAATTTTCACTTTTTTTTCATTAGAAGTGAAATAATCAGTCTTAAGTAGGTAGCATAATACAAAAGGAGGGAACAATAATTTAGGGTTTTCATAATAAACAACAACAAAAAGTGACCAAAACATGTTTGTAAGATCAATTTTTAAGGCTAAAACTGACGTAACCTAAGATTGCCCTAATCATGTGTTCTTCTAAGCTGTCTCTCTCTTCTTTGATATATAATATTGTTCAATAAGATTGTTAACATTTAGAATTATACATATATGAGAAATGCGAGGCACTCTAGCACACTCTTCTCTTTTACTAATTGTTTAACTGACTTGTCGAAATTTACTATAAATCATAAAAATTAGTGAATATAAAAAATTATATGTAGTGACTCTTTCTCATTATTTGATTTTTCAATAACTTTTGAAGTTTTAGAAGATTGCATTAAAAATGTTTTAATACCTATCGTACGCATGCAGTAACACCAATGTTTCCAGAAAAAAAAATATTTATATGCTATTAATTTATCAATTGCACTTAACTGCTTAAATAATTTTTACTAAACTTAAGATAAATATAACTAAAACTGTTTGGTAATAAAATAATTCCCACCATTCTATTTATTTATATTACCTATAATTATTTTTCTAACAGCTACTTTTTTGAAAAATTGATTTACCTGTGTGGCAATTTGGATTTCAAATTAACTAAACTAATTATTCGTTAGAGTTATGTCACTATAAAAAAGACACAATAATTGTCGTAAAAAAAAAAAGTGTTCGTTTTTATGTATTTGTTTGTTGTGCTTGTCATTTTGTTAGTCTTTTGTATCTATATTCCATACTACTGTTAGTCTCTTGCCTATATGCTGTAACTATTTATTATGTATCATTAATTCCTTTAAGTTATTTTGTGATATTAAATAATAACTCTATATTTTGTTTTGAAAAAATAAATAAAAGGTGATTATTTTAATATAGAATTTAAAATATTTTGTAATAAAATACGTTATTTTGGTAAAGAATTAAAAAAAATAGTTTCATAAATTTATTTATAAGAATGATTTGATTAATCAAAAGTATGAAATTTTAAATTTTACTTAAAAATTAAGAATTTAAATTGTGTATATCCTATCATTTTATTGTTATGTCTATTCTTTTTATTCTCATTTTTCATTTGATCTTATCTATTGTATCTTTATTTAGAATTTTTATACCGATATGACTATAGTTATTTTTCATATTTAATTAGGGTTAACAAAGGATAACATAGACTTAGTATAAAAAGGATGGGTTATAAGCTAAGGTTGAGAACTGTAGCCTATAATATGCAATAGGTTATGGTTCCTAAGAAAATTGTAGTTTATAAAGTTAAATTTTTTTATTTAGAAGTTCGGAGGAATGGAAGACAAAAATGATATCCAAGCAAATGACATGAGTTTGAATTTTCTTAGTCAACAACATCAATTGTTTTTACATCAAACAAAAATTTTATAAGCTATATATTAAATAATTTTTTTGTACGCAACATCCCTTAAAAAATAAATTTGATTAATCTCAAAAAAAAAATTGAAAATAAATTACTTACTCGAACTATAAAATATTATTATTACCAGACTTAAAATGACTTAATAAACATGCAATCTAAGTAAGATTTGTATAAAATATTAACATTCCTAAAATCATGAAAAGATTATTTATGATAATATAAAGATAATTCATGTTGTGATAAATTAAATATAGTTATTATATATATTAATATGTTATTATATTTTGAATTTATCTTATTTATTATTATTCTCTACTTACTAACATGTTCACAAAAACTTATAAATACATAATATCAGAAAAGATATATTAATATAATATTAATCATTTACTCTCACACTTACGAAATATTTTCTACTAAACTTGAGCGTTAAAGTTCTTGACTCCTTCAAAAATCAGAATAGTTTATTTCATATTAGTCTGACAAAATTTTCGATGAGAACAAATATCATAATATTTACTAAAACCACTTTTATTAATGTAAATTGAAAACCATATTTGTCTAATTGTAATAAGAAAATTACCGTTATGAATTAGTATTTTTTAATTGTAATACTAAAATAAATTTATATATTTCATAATAATTACCAAATGAAAGATAAATTTTAATAAATTTAAATTATAGCATACAACTAAAAGATGAAATAAAAATAATTAAAATTAATAAATACTAATTCGAGTAAAGTACATTTGCAGTGTCTTAAAAGTTATAAATGGCAGTTGATTGGAATTGTATATCGTTTTAAAAATATTTTATTTAGCAAGTTATTAGTAGAATTGCTAATAAAAGTGAACGTGACGAAGGAAGTATAATGGTGAAGTTGTATGAGTTGTAGATACCTGTAACTTTCCTAACAGAACATTTCACCATAGTAATTATGGTTTTCCAGATTTTGCAGGTATTCATATATAGCAGTAGTAATGAAGTTGTTCAGTGATATTAATGAGAGACTTCCACCAATAAAGTCACCTTCAAGACTACTTTGATTCTTTCTAATTATTTATATTTATTTTTGCGTGGAAGAAGCCAATCAAAGACTTTTAAGTGTATGTAATTTCAGAACACAATTATAATTCTTAGTGAAAGAAAAAGTTATTCAGACTGCTTATAATTTGTAGGGACCATAAATACTTTATTCGTATTAATTTCGTTTCCAATGTATTTTAATTTGTTTTATTTATGTTTGGATTAAATATCGAAAAATTTTACTTTGTCCCTACTTTATTTTTTGCATACTATTTGAATTTTTTATAAACTGTGGGATTTCTTCTCTAAATTACAAACTTTTTTAGAAAATTACAAAAATAATTCACTAGATATACAAAATTATAAGTAGAGACTAGTGGGATCGTCACGTTCAACCATCTTACTGAAACAAATCCAAAATGGCACGAATAATTATCCAAAATATTGTTTTTCACGATATTATTTTTTTTACTTGAAAATATATAAGATAAATTTATAATATATAAAAATATATTTAATTTTTTTATTTTATAACTCAATTTTAAATAGTTAAGTTAGATCCATAATTTGTTAGTTCATATGATATCAAAATTATTTAAAAAGAATACTAGATTATGTCATTCAAATTAGCTGGGACTATATGATAAACCTACACTATGTAATAATTTATTAAAAACAGGGTTTACATTGCTCTACCAAACTCCCTAGATTGAACATCCAGAATTCCATAATGCATTATTTTTTTTTTGTTTGACAACTGAAAAAGTAATCTCATAATAGCTAGATTATATTAGCATTGATTAAAGTAACTTGTGATGGTGATTATGCTTAAAATAATCCATAAACAATATTTTATGCTACGATGTGAAGGAAAATGGCGTGGGTGAAGCTTAGACTATGATTTATTTAGGAAGAAAGCAATTATGAAATTTTAAAAGAGAGTTCTCTGTCAATTTGAACTTTGATTCTGCTCGCAAAGTTTTTCCTATCTAATTGTTCCTTTAATTCTCAACTTGTTATTATTAAAAACAAATCAACATTTGAATTATTATTTATTTAATTGAGTGAACATGCACATTTTCTAATACTTTTAAGTTGTTCCATCCTATACTAAATAGATTTTATAAAAACTGTCTTCGTTTATAAAAGAAAATGGAAATAAGATTAGGTATAAGAAATCTGGATTCAATTTAATTAGTGGACACCTAAAGATATTTTAACGGAAGTTGCTTATTAGAGTTATTTAAAAATGGTCTTGAATATAAGAATTAATTAAAATTAAAGAGAAATATTCATATAAACATTTTTTCATTAAAAATATTTTTAATTTAAAAAATTATATGAAATAATATTTTATTAATAATAAAGAGTATTTTACATTGAGAAAAAAATGTTTATAAAATAGCATTTAATTCTCAATCTTAAACACACTTTTCAGGAATGAGGTGAAAACTATTTAAGGTGAAGCGGCCAAAGTGTCTATCCAGTAATAAGGGAATGACGAAAGTCAAAGTTAAAACAAAGGGAGGAAAGAAAACATACTCTTCGATATTGATGTGACATAATATTTATAGAGAGACACGAGCTAAAGAACTTGGGTTCTATTCTGAAATTCTTCTTTGTTTAAGCACTGGGATAATAATTTGCAACTGTTACGTTGAAAACTACGAAACAATTGAAACCATGAGTTTTATATAAGATTTTAGAGCAACGCAAAAATCTTTTCTTGTTATTCTGTCTTGCTTCTGTCTCCCAGTGTTCAGTGTAAGTGGTCATAATTCCGGAAACCAACTTTTGCAACGACCATAATTGCCTAATTGTGTGGTTCATTTTGTGGTTTTTCGGATGAGTTAGAATCCAAAGAAGACGCAGAAATTTGAAGAATAATGCACTAGCTGATGGCAATTCACATGTGTTCCAGTCACTACAGAAACAAAAAAGAAAAGAAAAATCATTGTTAAAACTTGCTTAGTTCTACATGACTTTTAACAGTAAGGGTAATTGATGGAATGGAGCAACAAATGTAATAGGTATGGTTAGCTTATTTTTACAAGTATATTGGACTGTCTATGAAAAAGTACCTTTAATAAGATGGAATGAAATCTTCCATGTGCTCCCTTTGTGAATTGTGGTGAGAGGGAATTTCAAACAAGAAATGAGTCTGAAGCAGGCTTTAATGTGAAGTCTGTTAAGTGCTACAATGTCAGCTTCATGGTGTGGTCAAGTGGGGAGAATACGACAGCTACAACTCGTGATTTATGGGCCTAAATTCTCTATATCAGGGATGCAGTGGTTGTGTATTTTTGAGTATTTGAGTTCAGCCACTAGTGCGGTATTTGCTGGTTTATGCCAAAGTAATCATATAGGTTCCTGAGAAAAATTATGGTCGCATATTTTTCAATAGTTACAAGTAGACTACACTGGTGATCTGTTTTCTTGGCAAAGTTTATGAAGATTTGACCAATGTGGAGACATTATTTTCATAATACAAAACGTCTTATCTTTGAGTTAGTAATGATAGAGATGAAAGAACTCTTGAAGCCAGAGATGGGCTCCATAGGTTGCTGGATGAAGTCAGTTTGCTAACTTCATCATTTATCTGCAATCTGATATTTTCCCATGTGAATGAATGCAAAATGCAATATCATCCTTCTTCTGAGTGGTCCAGTTTTCAAACTTGCATGATTATCTTTCCGACTTAAACGAAATAATGCCGTTGCAATCATCTTGATATGCATATTCATCGTAGCTTTGAACTTAGTCATGTTACATTACTGTTAAACAACAGATTGAATGGGTTTACTTTGGCAGGTCCAGCATTGATAGTAAACGATGCTTAATCCCAATACATTATTCTTTTAAGCCATGGGCCAGAACCCACCAAAACCATATGAAAATTATCTTAATTCAAAATTGAGTTCAATAAGCCAATCCCAATAGTGGTCCAAAGAGAGCTTTTTCCCCCATTTGATCAATGGGTTAGGTTCTTTCTAATGTTCCGAGGCCCATATTCTAATGGATTATCTCTAAACACCCCTTATTAAGTATCAAAGCATTATTATGTTTTTTACATATAGTTTTAAGTAAAGCTAAGCTCATTAAGTGGAATGTCAAACTAAATTTGGATGATAATGCAAAATTGTTTTACACAGAGTTCTGTCTACATTCAAATACTTCTTATCTATTGACAGTTTAATACCCAATATATCTCATAGGAAAATCTCACATGCAAGTTGTTCCTTAAGCCTGTGACTGTCAATGTAGTACAAAACAAGGTACAAGCTAAGAAGTTACCAGAGAATAATGTTGAGTAAACCTTCATGTTAGTCCATGATACCATAAGTACGAGTCATTTTAATGATTTTGTAAAATTCTTATTAACCCTTTGCAAAGTTAGGAACTAAAATGATGATTTTGTAAAGTTGTTAGTTGGGGACTAAAATGATTGATGGTTACAGCTTAATGACTAATGCAGAAGTTTGGTTGACTAATGTTACTCTAACTGTAAAAGAAACTTGGACATGTTGAATTAATAATGATATAAAACATAAAAGTATAGTCCCGAAAGATAGCATTTCAAAATTGACAGAAAATGTAGGACATGGCTTTTAACAATAACCTGTGTTTTTGTGACAAATAGTGATAGAATTATAATGGCGTTTAAATAGGATTTTGACTACTCAAGAAGAGAATAGAGCAGAAAGGAAATGATAGGTGGAGAGGGAGGACCCACATGTTCAATTACGATACATGACTCTTGGGTGGAAACTTCACCAAGGCAGCATCTGTTCTTTCAAAGGAGTTGTTGGGTGTCTTAAACAGTACATTAGGATGACCAAGACAAGTTTTCGCGAGATTTCCCGCTGTTCCTACTTTCTGAACTTCACTGTTTCTGTTCACACCAATGCAGAAACATAAGTACTGCTCTTGTTGACATTTTGTCCCTAAATGCATACAAAAATAAACTTCTATAGTTCTTACTCAACCACTACTCACTTTTCACCTCTGTTATATCACATGTCAACTATTCTGCCGCTTCTTAAATAATCTCTATCTTTAACTTGAGCATTGTGTTTTAATCTTATGTTTAATCATTCTTCTATCTAATTATATAATATTGTTTTCAATAAGACTTTGTTTTCTGCTTTTAGTTTTTGTAGCTTCTGCATTAGGTTGACGTGATACCCTCTTAGGCTCTAACCACGTAGGTTTTGATAAATTACTGCGTACCCGAACAACACAACAGTTTTCGGTAAACATGTCTTTGCCCTATTGGTGCCTTGGTCGATTTGGGTCTACAATAAAAAATGAATTTGGCATTTTAGAGCCTAATAATTAAGCCAGTGTAATGCATCAATGCTGAAACATAATTGGTTGCTACAATTTGGCTTTTTTCACGAAAATAACTAGGCAAATAATAACCACGTGCATGGGGAGCATGCTCGGCTTGTCTGTAGCATTGATGCTTGGTAGCTACTTCAGATATCATGGTGCACGTTACCTGTCTCTTTTGGGTACCTACGACTATTGTTTCACCGAGTATAGTCGTATATTCATTGATTCATACTTTGATTTCCCACACACAAAGGTGGAAACAAGTTATTGACTATAGAGATGAGGTATCAAGTTATGTTCTCATTCTCTCCTGTCCCTTGTGAGAGTAAAACTGTGAATTATACTGTATTGTTGTTTTTGGTAGACTTTTGGGTGGGTAAGTCAATATGTGGAAAATATTTATTTTGTAAAAACTAGGAAAATTTGTTGGCTAAAAAACCATAGAACCAACTAATGAAGACAATGTAACTTTAGGTCGTACCTCTTATAAAGAATTGAGAAAGCGCCCTAAAGTAACAACCAAATTTGACTCTCAAGCGGACTCATCATATCACCCAGAAATTAGTGTTTGGAAGGAATATAGCTGTCACTTTGAAAATCCCTCATGTTGTGGACTATTGCAAACCATCATAGCAAGGACATGATGCATCTGCAACATATAGCGAACCATAACCAACTCATGGTGACAAAAGCAAAGAAACAGGACCACAGTAGAAACAAAGTAACCTCCCCAAATCAGAGGTTGATCAATTTATGGGCAGTCATTTTCAGAAAATGCGTCCACTGGTGACCGGTCTTTGCACTTTTTCCCTTTGATCTTTTTTGGGTATTTGGTGGTCTTCAGTGAGTGCAGAAACCCCATTTTCTCTTGTTCCCAATGGCAACCTACGTTGTCAACATTGCTCAATTATTCACTTTCCAAACACAATGTTCAGACAAGAATCCTAAAGGTTCAAACTTCAGAGAGAAATCATCCTTTCAGAAAAGAAGAGTTCCCTCCAATCACCCATCATTTTAATTTTGTTGTGGTCAAGTCAAGTACAGCATCTGCTTGAAAACTCATTTTTAAACCTTTATTTCCATGTACATCCTATTATAATGCGTTCTGGTTTGACCTTTACGCTTGATAATGACAACGAATACGGAAAGGGGTTATGAAAGCCCATCTCTAGAGACAGATTAACAGAAAGAGGATATTCATCGTGGTTTTCTTTTGCTAAGAATAGCAGATTGGTTTTATCTTACGGACGTGCATCTTCTAGCAATTATTACTGCAAATATTGCAATAAATTATTTGTACCTAGACACCGAAAGTGACTATTGGGGTCAAAGTATCGGAAAACAGATTCTGGTACACGGTGATTGTTCCAGTGTTACTTTGTTTTAGAGGATTTTGATGTCCCTTTTTACTTAATCAATGTACTTTGTTAAGTGGTCCTGTATTTTTTAAACTTTTTTTATTCCAGTCCAGATGTATTACGAGCTTAACTAAGGGACACCGCTTGCTAGAAAGTCAAACATTCAAATTTATTGTCAATCTGGTAATATTTGAGATAACATCCATACACTTCAACCTATAATCTGTTTCTCCGCGAGTATTATCAAATGCAGGGTTTATTAACGCAATCTGGAACGCCTAACTGAAATAACTAAACTGTTAGAAACAAGTTTTAGAATTAATGTTGAGACCAAAATGGTAAGGAATTAGAGTTGCTCAACAAAGCCAATTATAACTCTATCGCTTTTACGACTCAATGTTAGGAAATTAAGCAAGACACCGAATCTTGCGACTAAAATTACTGTTGAGTTCTTCAATTCACCCGTAGAACAGAAAAAGATGCCAATATCTGAAGACAAAATGTTTTGCCAGACTTGCATTAGATACAAAACAGATTCGGATGGCCAGAGAAGTAAACGTCTACGTTTTCGGAAAGATGGGGTTCCATATCTGTGAGAGTACCTTGTCCCCCCCTCTGGGAGAGTAACAGAAAGATATGCATTGGCAAAAAGATCCACGAGCATCTCCTATACCTAGTGGGGCAACATATTTCTTAAAGGGTTGGTTTGATCATGTACAAGAAATTCATTGATAAATCTAAACTGTCACTTAAGACATTTAACACATCTTTGATTAGCAGTTAGAAATCTCTTTATGCAGTTCTTAATCCGCAGAAACAGAGGATAGATCGGCAGATGATAAGCAAAGGAAATATCTTGAATGTGCTCTGGGACCAATGTCATGAGTAGGATGATTAAAAACGGCAATGAAAATAGAACTCACAGGTAGGACTACAAGTTTATAACTTGTATTTCTACTCGGTATCAGATATCTTATCCACCTCAAACAATAAAGTGGAGGAAATCTCAGTCTCTCATTAATTTTTCAAATTTTGGCTAGAAATGTCTATAACTAAGAACATAATTTAGTTGCATTTGGACAACACGACTGCCAGATTTATGTGAAAGAAAGCTACCACATTGGAAGTAAATACTGAGATCATTAACGAGGGCTATTAAGAACATCAATTGACACGCGACTAACAGAAGGCAGCCGCATTTGCTGGTCCTGAGGTCTTCTCCTCTTAAACAGCGGCTCCAGTGAGAGTGAGACTGATGATGACAATGCCCACGAATCATTTGAGCTATCACAGCTGAAAGTTGAATCAAGGATACCACCTGGGCTACTTGGTTCAGTTAGACGCTTGCGTTTCTGGTGAAGGCTGTAAATGCCTTCATAGCGACCTAATATTTTCTGCATGAGCTTGTAGCACTGGTTCACTTGTTCCTGTAAGATGCCACCAACATTTTTCAATTACTCACCAAATCAATGACAAATTCAAATATTCAACAAACAAGAACACGAGAGACAGAGAATCAATGAAGTTAAAGAGACGGACCTCGCTAATCTTTAGTAAACCAAGAAGCTGATCAATGTACTTTGTAGCGTTAAATGATTCAATCTCTTTAATAACATGGATCATGGTAGCAGCAGCCAATGTAGAAGGAAGATAACTCATAGCCCTTGAATCTGACAACAATCATGAAAATCCATACACAGATGTCAGCGATCATAATGGCACGACTCCAATTGGCTTGACATGAACATCTAGTGTTTCATTAATTAACATTTAAATCCATACTAGAAATGTTTGTCTCATACCCGCAGTGACATTGAGAAGAACCCGCTCACAACGCCATAGAAACTCCCAATGCAAGCGACTCTTCAAACCAAGCCTTCTGACAATGTGTTCAAAGAAAGAAATTGGAGTCACCGGATGCATCCTCCATTTAAGAGTTGACAGAACCAGCAGCTCCATTCTCTGAATGGTCTTCGCCTCAAACACAAACCTGGATTCCTCCACCTAAAAACCCACCAACCAAAGAAAGGCAAGTGCATGAGAAACAAAACAATAAGTCATATCAACAAACACCTAGGGTTCATATTAGATCAAAAAACATACTTGAAGGTCCAAAAGAAGCGGCACATGGGTCTCTTCCGTTTTTGCAGCAAGGGACAAACAAGCAACAGCAGTGAGCTGTGTCATCCACGGCTTGTCCCTGTGAAACCTCAGACATGGGATGAACCGATCAAAGTAGTTGACAGCAAGAACAGTGGTCAAAGCAGAAAACCCATAATGTCCACAGACTTTTGAAATCCAGTTCACAGCCTCCACACGAGACCCTTCTAAGGGCCCATCAGCAATGGCACTAAGAGAACACGAATGGGTCTCTCCCTCTTTGGAGATTAAAGACACAAGCTCTTCATCTTCCCAGAACAGATCATTCTGAAGCAAAGCCAAAGGCAAAGATTGCAACTTTCTCCCAGATGGGTCATCGTCGTTGATCTCACACTCACCGCCGTTCGCATCGAAATCTTCCTCGAAGGTGTCACGCTCTTCGCAGAGAAGGGCATCGAGGATCGAGGGAGAGTGGTGCTGTGCATCGTCACCTAGAGCCATTCTCTTCAAAGAAAGAACTTGTTCATGGTTGGTAAGAGAAGATGTGCAGAGCCATTTTCAACTGTGGCTATGTTTGTTTCTTTGTTTCTCTCACTAGGGTGAGTTGAATGAGATAATGAGAGAAAGAGAGAAAGAGAGAGAGACGAATGCAGTAATCAAACAAAGGGTTTTATCTGAGAAGCACTTCACGCTTGTCCTTTTCTTTCCCTTTCTTTTCTTCATATTTTCTTCCACATATGTTGTTATTTTAATATTTGTATTGAAGGACGAGCAAGACAGCCTGTTGTTTCGCGCGCAGAAAAACAGCGCGTAACGGCAACAAATATATCACGTCGTATTTTGAATTTGAATTATGGGATGTAATGTAACAATACTGTTTCTTTTCTCACCATCTCATCCCCTCTTTTTTTCTTCACATTTATTATTGCTTATCAATAAATATGCTTTTATTACTAAACATTACATACTTTTCTTCACATAACTTACAATCTGAATAACTTGAAAAATGTGTTATGAAATTTCAGCTTCATTATTCTTTCGGTGCAAGTTCTGGTTTCATAAATTAATAGCAAAGCAGTTAAGTTATTTATTGATCTAATTTATCTTTAAAATGTATTAGTACAGTAGAGATTAAGAATATATATGCATCAAAATTACAAATACTTAAGTAATTAAACTACAATAATCATTTAAGCTAATAATTCAGTATAGTAAGTGAATAAAAGCCAATACAATCGTATGGGTTGATTTTAAATTTCAAAAATCACGATATAAATTAAACAATTCATTTCATTTCTTTTCGGTTTTAAAAAATATTAACAAAAATACTATTAAAAGATTGAGAATTTCATTTATTTTGGATGCATTTGTTTTCTAGGATAGATTTAGAAAATAAATTAGAGTAGATTTGAAGGATGAAAGAGGTAAACATGTGATAATTTAGATTAAAAAGTATATATAAATGAAAATTTTGATATAAAAGTTTATAGAAGTTAGATTAAAAAATATTTCATTTGATAAAACTGAATGATTAAAATAAAATATAATTAGTGTAAATTATAATAAAATGATATGTGAATTATTGTTATTAATATTTTTTTATTGTTATTACTTATAATATTTTATTACTATTATTATTATTATCTATTATTAATAGTATTATTTTAATCATAATTTATATTTATTATATTATTATAATATATATATATATATATACATATATATATATATATACATATATATATATATATATATATATATATATATATATTTAATTTTTTTATTTTGTATGTCACCGTTTGTGATAATTCTGCATTGATGGAGCTTTTTGAACGCAAATTCAGACTTGCTGAGTTTTCGAAAACAAACAGTAGTAGGGGATGTCAAAAGTTTATTTATGTATAGAAATTTGCAAGTCAAAGATCCTTGAAGCTCCCCCACTATCAAAAAAGGACAATAGCCATGTCTTAACTCATATAGGTTATGAGTATCAGATCTCAAAACCACAACAAACATCTTCACCTCATTTTATAATTCTAATAATAAATTCACAGATTAGTTCGCTTAGAGATGAAAATATACCATCCATATTTGTAACAACTTTATAATATAACATTTATTTATGAATTTATAATTTATAATTTTAATTTATTTATTTTAAAACATAAATTTAAAATCAGTGTTGAATCTTTAAATAGTATTTGGAGACATAAAATTTTATTTATAAATGTTTAGAAATTTGGAAGAGCAGAGACCCCAATGGTAATTAAGCTTCGCCACTATATAAAAGGGACAATAGCAACTATTTTAACTCATAGACTGAGTACATATCTAAAACATAAGATATTCGCCTCATTCCATAATTCTAATAATAAATTGAGAGATTAGTTCGCATCCTTAATATCTTAATATTTGGAAATAGAAATATAGTATCCCACTGTTTATAATATATTTTTATATAATATTTATTTTATTAATTTATCATTTAAATTAGTTTATTTTAAAACATAAATTTAGTTCAATTTAATTAAGTTTGAAATATTTTCATGAAATCAACCCATTTTAAACTGAATATATTTGCAAAAATCTCTTTTTTATTTATTGTCCTCCTCACTCTTAAATTGTGTGATCGTTATAACGATAGAACTTATAATATTTGGTTGTCAATATTAGACGGATTGATGAACTTCTTGAATGGAAATATAAGATTGGCATGAAGGGCCTCCTTTAGGATATGTAATCTATGTGCATTCAATAAGGAGAAATGTGCGAACTTCAGACGCATGTGCTCCTTATGGCCCGGTGTTGCCTTCTTCCCTTCCTATTAAATTTCCTCCCTTCTTCTCAAGTGGTGGTGCCCTGGTTTGCAAGGTTGTCGCCCTCACCCTGTTCCAGTACTGTTCTAGCTCTTCCAACGCATGTACTTAGCAACCCTCAACCTCATGTCTTGCATACTTGTTAGTGGGTCATATATAAGTGGTTGGCAAAGGGTCCCAGCTACAAGGTTGTGACCATATAGGTGAAAATGACCTTACGGTCAAGATTCTTCACCTTACTGAAGTGATCTATGAGGCCTACAGAGGTTCATCTTCCTTTTTTCGAATGTTAAGGAGAGTGAAAGTAGTAAGGTCATGGCAACAACTAGTTGTGAATTGGACAATAAAGATTTGGGTCAGAGTATTGAAGTAATTTATGGAGTATCGTGGAAGGCTAATCCATCATTCTAGGGTTGCCTCCTTCAAAGTAGAGGAAAAAGCTTTGCACATAACTACGTCATTAGTGAAGAAGAGGCTGACTTACGTCATATATAAATGCGTTTGTTGGGGTCGGTGGTACCATTCTACCAATCCCTGACTAGGCTTTTCCAATGCTTAGGCAAGGGTGTTTCCATGTTGTCGTTCACAAAATTGATGCCACCACCTCTCAATCATCTGCAATGAGCGAACATGTCTTGGTACCAAGCGATACTTGCTTTCTCCTTCGCAAGTCGGGCAAGTTTACATGGTCCTTAGCGTGAATGTCGTGTTATCAACAATTTCCTTCTCTCCTTCCTACCATTTGTCTTCCTTTACCTTCCTCTTCTACTGAGCATTCTCCTCCCTTAAAGCATCCATCTTTTCCAAGATCCTCTTATGAAAATCAGTGAATTCCTGTTGCATCTTGGCTTGGTTTGCCAGGATGACAACAATGTCTACCGCCAAGGTATTGGCTTTTGCAACAATCCTTGTTTTGGTCGATACCATTTTCTCCAACTTCAAATGTCTTCACAACAGGCTCCTAGACACAACTCTTCACAAAATACTACTCAATCCTACAGTGGACGCCAATTATTCTTTCAGACCGAATATATCCTACAAAAACATCTATTCCATGTACTGTCCTTCTTACTATTTGACACTCGTCCTTTGGTGCTCAGTATCCGTCCACAAAAGTGTGGTCAATCCCATTGAATTCATAGTCAACGAGGTAAAACACTATAAATAGAACATTAATAATGATTTATTATTCATTTTCGCATCAATTGAGATTTGATCAAGTAGTTTTGACCAATTACTAACTTAAGTATCAAATAACTTTCTACAAGATTTCTCTCTGTAATTGTGTTTGGAGTACTAAAGGATAAATATCGAAATATATCAAAAGATAAATATTAAACTATAAGAAGAACAATACATGAAAAAATCTTTAAATAATTTATTTAATCATAAGTATATATATTTATATATATATATATATATATATATATAATATAATATATTATATTATATGAATGCTTAAATATAAATAGAATAAATAATTCATTTACAAATTGTTTAATTTATAAACCATCTATTTGAAAAAAATCTTTCATTATAATTTTTAAAATTTTTAGTAACAAGTTATTTCTGATTTGACCATAATAATAGTGATTTTTAATCGATCAATATTAATATATTAATAGTGACAAGGCAACACAATGTTGCCTTCATGTATTTACATTTTCTTAACAATTTTTTAAAAGATAAACGAGTTATCATTAAATATTACAATTATAAAAAGTTTTAATATATATTTTAACGCCTCTTCTTTATTTGCTTGATGCAGAGCACATTGAAAAAAAAAATAGAATGATGGGAAAAAAAGGTAACAAATTGATGTATTGAAAATAAAATTTAAATAAAATGGTTGCTCGAAAGTTAAAGAGGTTTCTACATCCTAGTGTCCTTATTTATGATTTTTTGATAATTTCTTTAAAAGTTAAAAAAATCTTGAAAAAATTGTGTTCCTAAAGAGATAATATGTTGGAGACTCACTCTCTTCGACTTAATTTTTTGTTTTCCTAAAAGCATCAATTATTTTCTTATGGAGATTATATTGCATTCATAATGAATGTAAATAAACTTTATAATTGAAAGTGATATTATAAAAAGTAAATATTTCACAAGTGTTATTATTTACTGTAACATCAATACTATAACAATAATTTAATATATCTTAACAAAACTAAACTAAACATATTTAATTTAGAGAGATCAATATTAAATTATGAATATATATATAATATAATATAATATAATATAATATAATATAATATAATATAATATAATATAATATAATATGAATGTAAATAAACTTTATAATTGAAAGTGATCATATGAAAAAATAAATATTTTATAGGTGTCACTGTGATCGTTAATACTATGAATATATATATATATATATATATATATATATATATATATATATATAAAATATAATATAATATAATATGAATGTTGTTTCGGTAGGATTGTTCTGAGGGTTGGTTGACCTTTTTTCTCTACTCTCTCGGTCGTTTTAATCCTTTCTGAGAACACAATTCTCCGATGGGTGGTGGACCTGCAAAAGACACTCCGACGTTCAAATAAGATATGTTGTATACAGAGGTCTATATTTTATCTAGGATCGGTTAACCCTTTTCTTTACCTGAACGTGAATAATATATTTTATAAGGCTTGTGGCATCGAAGCACATTGATTAATCATTAAACCAGACAATCAAATTCAATAATACCTGTTAATTGTCCATTAATACCAGATTTTTGTATAATATGACCTGTCAATCACTCATAAATAGCATATATTCACATTTAATATGATCATTAAACATATTAATTAGTCATTAACGATTTTTACCTTTCCTGATTGGTGTTTATCTGACCATCGGTCGTTTGCCTGTTTGGGCTCTGGATTCTTCTTAGCTGGTCAGTCACCGGGGTATAGTACATTAAGCCCCCCAAGCCTCGAGCAGCTGTTTGCAGGTGTGAAGGGGTTTAATTATGTCGGACAAATTTGGACGAGAGTGGGAGTTCACGAAGAACGTTCCCCTCCGCTCGGTTTAGGACCAGGGGTTCTTAGAGAACGTTCCCTGGGTTTTTAGGACGAGAGTGAAAGTTCACGAGGAGTTTGCCCCACCGCTCGGTTTAGGACGAGAGTGAGTTCGTAGAGAACCTCACCGCTCGGTTTAGGACCAGGTGTTCTTAGAGAACGTTCCCTGGGTTTTTAGGACGAGAGTGAGAGTTCACGAGGAGCTTGCCCCACCGCTCGGTTTAGGACGAGAGTGAGTTCGTAGAGAACCTCACCGCTCGGTTTAGGACCAGGTGTTCTTAGAGAACGTTCCCTGGGTTTTTAGGACGAGAGTGGGAGTTCACGAGGAGCTTGCCCCACCGCTCGGTTTAGGACGAGAGTGAATTCGTAGAGAACCTCACCACTCGGTTTAGGACCAGATGTTCTTAGAGAACGTTCCCTGGTTTTTTAGGACGAGAGTGGGAGTTCACGAGGAGCTTGCCCCACCGCTCGGTTTAGGACCAGGGGTTCCTAGAGAACGTTCCCTGGGTTTTGTAATACTGCAACATGTCCAACGATTGAATGGAAGTCGTCCAGCTTTATTCATACTAAAATTGTAAACATATAAGTCTTGTCAAAAGAATTTATTCGAAACGAAACACCACATCAAAATTCAACTAAAGTAAATGCGAGATAATTCGCCTTCCCATTGTTAGGAAAGACTTTTTATTATATCTTCTAGTTGATATGTCCTCGAATCGAGCGGTCAGGGCTGCGACTACGACTGTGGTTTCTACGCGACCGCTCGGCTTTTCTTTGTGGAGAACTGGATGGGCTTCTTAGCTGCGATCGTTCCTGCTGCACATACTGTCGCAACCGGAATCGCGACGGGACGACGATCCAAAAAGAAACGGGTTTTGAAAAAGAGATTGGAGTCGCCACCATAGTTTATTCTGGAAAACTACGGAAAAACCATAAAATGATAAGACACGGTCCGCGAAAACCAGATTCTGGGTTCGGGAGTCGGTTACGCATAGGGAAGGTGTTAGCACCCTACAACGCCTGTCCTAAGACAGTACCTTTAACTAAATGCACGAATATGATGTGGTTTTCAAAATGTTTAACTATCCCCTAAAATAAAATTCTAAATAAACAAAATATATTTTTTAGCTTTTTGGGCCCGACAAGGATTGACCTTGCTCCTACGTATTCTCATTCAGAATGAGAAATCAGGGTTACGTAGTTCTTTTGAAATTGTTTGAGAAGTTTGTTTGGAATTTGTTGGAAAATTTGTTTTGAAATGATTTTGGATTTTTGGGAAGTGGACCTGACAAGTACTAGCCTTGCTCCTACGTATCTCCACTTTTGATGGAGAATCAAGGATCACGTAGTTCTAGCTAGAAATATTGTTTGTTTGCTTGAAAGTGTTGTTTTTAGTTTTTGAAGATTTTTGTATTTTTTTGATATTTTTATAAAAGACAGAGAGAGGTTTTAAGCACGAGGACGATGCAAGCGATCACACACGTGTTTAAACCTTTAAAACATTTTTATTATTTTGTAGAAGAGGAGAAGAAAAGGTTCTAACACAAGGACGATGCGTGCGATCACACATGTGTCTAAACCTTTCAAAATATTTTTGTATTTGTGTTTTTTTTAGAAGAGAAGAAGAAAAGGTTTTAACACAAGGACGATGCGTGCGATCACACATGTGCCTAACCCTTTAAAATATTTTTGTATTTGTATTTTTTAGAAGAGAAGGAGAAAAGGTTTTAGCACAAGGACGATGCGTGCGATCACACATGTGCCTAAACCTTTAAAATATTTTTGTAAATTTTGTATTTTTTAGAAGAGAAGGAGAAAAGGTTTTAGCACAAGGACGATGCGTGCGATCACACATGTGCCTAAACCTTTAAAATATTTTTGTAAATTTTGTATATAAATATATATATATATATAAATATTTTATTTTTTATGCATTATTAAATATGCATTTTAAAATAAATAGATATTTAGAATAAATAAATAAAATAAAATAAAAACAATAAAAATAATTACAACAATAAAAAATAATAAAATAAAATAAAATAAAAAAAACAAATAGAATAAGATAAATAAGGGAACAAAATAAAATAAATAAAGAAAAGCAAATAAATAAATAAATAATAAAACAAATAGTAAGGGTGCCTAAATAAGAAACTGGGGTGTCTAAACTATTTTTTTTTCTTTTGGAAATGAATTGGGCCAAAACCCAAGCTGAAAGGGGGTGTGGAAGTGAGAAACAGGGGCTGCGGGAGGAAGAAGTTTTTTTTCTTCTTGGGCTTGACCCAGCACTAGCCCGGGGTGGTATGGGGGTGCGAAATATGAATAAAGGGGGTGCAAAACAACAAATCTTTCTTTTATTTTTGCTTGGCGCAGTGCTGGCCCGGGGGGCTTTCTTCTGATCCCTAACCTAGAATTTCTAGGGGTTTTCCTTCTTCCTCCCTATTTTCATATTCAACTCTGAAGCACATGAGACCAAAGGTCTCTTCTCTGAGCAAGAAACCAGAGGCGCCCACCTCCGCCCAAACGGCCACCGCGCCACCAGCCTCTATCAGCCTCGCCGTCGACGATGACCCCAAACGCCACTGGAACCACTGTCGACCGTGGCGTCACCGCCTTCCCTCTCTTTCGTCTCCCTTTGAAATCGGCAACCCAAGGAGGAGTTTGTCCCGTCCACCGGCTCATGCCCACGGGCCGCCACCGGAACCGACCATCGTCAGCCGCAATCCATGGCGTCACCGGAGCCACTGTCAGCCACGGCGCTGGGTTCGCCTTTCCTCTTCTCCTCGCGCGCGGGAAGTTTCCCCCTTTCTCCGTCGAACACCGCCTGAGCGAGCCCAGACGTCTCGAATCACGACACCAACGGCGTCGCCCGTCACAGCCAAGGTCGCCACCGGACATCGCCTCCACTGGAACTGGCCGTCGCCGCCTCCGAATCGCGAACCAGGGTCACGCCAGTGACGCAACTCGCTGCCGGCGTACGTGACTCTTTCCTCCCTCTTCTCCTACCGTAGTCGCCGCCACCACAGAGGCGGAAACTGCCGCCACAGAGGCCACCACTAGTGTGGTTCCCCGATTTGTATATCATACGAAACGGCCACTGAGGCTTATGGAGACGATGTTTGGGGATTTGGAAATAAACTGAGGCATAGAGGTTCAAATTCCTGGTTTGTTTTGGCTTGTGATTGCTGTAATCAAAGGTGGTTGGGGTTAGATTTTTGTTGAATTGGATTTTATGCGCTGGGTTGGGTGCTTACAACAAGAGTAGAACTTCGTTGCCAATGGTGGCTGAAGAGAGTAGTGGTAAATTTGTTTCTTAATCTAGCATTGAATTGTGTGAGGGAATGGAAGAAACTCTTGGAGCTCTTTTCTCTATTGTTCAACCCTGAGCGCCTCCCCCTCGGTTGTAATTTCTTGCCAATTTTTTCAGCTCTCAGACATTGTGCTTTCTCTAGGTTACCAGTGATGAAAACGGAGCTGGACAGATAGTGGTTGGTTTTGAAGGTGAGAAGAGTCGAGAGTAGATCATGGTTGAAGGTGGAGGTGTTGGCAATCCAAAGAGTCTACGAGTTTGCCTTTGGTTGTGGTCATCAGGTGTGGGAGATGAATCTTGTTGAAACTTTGCAGCTTCAAGATGCTTCTCCTTTTTGGGTTCCCCTGGTCCTGAGGTGTCTGATCGGTGGAAGCCAGAAGATGATCCCCCCAAAATGGTTCCCCCTCTTTTAGCCTTGTTACCGCTTCCGATGAAGCTTAAAGTCAAAAACATGGTCAAAACGTTTGCTTCCTGCAACAGCCTCCTGTCCTGACAGTGTAGATGTAGCATGCATGGCGAGCAGAACATTTGCACCAGAATGGGAGATGGCGTGATGGAACCAGAAAAACCAAAACGCTAAAGTTGGCTCAAATTAGACTGACATTTCTGTTTTGTTTCTTTTTTTGTTTTTAACATTTGACAGAATAAATAAAAAGAGCGTAAAACTAGAATAAAATAAAACAGACTAAAATAAAATAATTCTAAATAGAATAATCAAGAATAAAATAAGAATAAATAAAATAAAACACAATAGAATAAAATACAATATAATAAAATACAATGGCTCAAAATAATAAAATAACCTAAAATAAGAAAAAAATAAAAAAAAAATAAAAAAAAAAATAAAAATAAAAATAAAAATAAAAATAACATAAAACATAGCAACATAAAAAAAATAAATGAGATAAAAAAATTCATTATTATTTATTTATTTACCCGGACGAAATTGGGTGTTGACAGATGCCCCTCTTTACTTAGATATTACTGGATAATATGAAAATTTGATATTTTCGTATTATCTGAGTAAAAGCTAAGTAAAGATTGAAACACTAATTTCGTCTGGGTTTCAAAAGGGGAAAAGACTAGAGTAAGAACTGATCCAAATACGATATTTGAAATCAAAGAAGATTGTCATGACGCAACAAAGAAAGTTCGACCATTGCCTAGCAGAAGGCTGGAATACAAAAGCGACACTTGAACTCGGGGTGCCAAAGAAAATTGGGCTTTGGGGCCAGGCGAGCTAGGCTTTGCGGGCCAGGCGAGCTGGGCTTGGTGGGCCAGTGAGCCGGGCTTGGTGGGCCAGTGTAGAAACTGGGCTTTGTGGGCCAGTGTGGAAACTGGGCTTGGTGGGCCAGTATAGAAACTAGGCTTGGGGGCCAGTGTGGAAACTGGGCTTGGGGGCCAACGTAGAAACTGGGCTTGGGCCAATGTGAAAATTGGGCTTTGTGGGCCAGTGTGGAACTGGGCTTTGGGGGCCAGTGTAGAAACTGGGCTTGGTGGGCCAGTGTAGAAACTGGGCTTTGGGGCCAGTGTAGAAGCTGGGCTTTGTGGGCCAGTATGAAAACTGGGCTTTAGGGCCAGTGTAGAAACTGGGCTTTGTGGGCCAGTGTGGAAACTGGGCTTGGTGGGCCAGTATAGAAACTAGGCTTGGGGGCCAGTGTGGAAACTGGGCTTGGGGGCCAGCGTAGAAACTGGGCTTGGGCCAATGTGAAAATTGGGCTTTGTGGGCCAGTGTGGAACTGGGCTTTGGGGGCCAGTGTAGAAACTGGGCTTGGGGGCCAGTGTGGAAATTGGGCTTGGGGGCCAGTGTAGAAACTGGGCTTGGGCCAATGTGAAAATTGGGCTTTCTGGGCCAGTGTGGAAACTGGGCTCGGTGGGCCAGTGTGGAAACTGGGCTCGGCGGGCCAGTGTGGAAACTGGGCTTTAGGGGGCCAGTGTGGACTGGGCTTTGGGGCCAGGCAAGCTGGGCTTTGTGGGCCAGTATGAAAACTGGGCTTTGGGGGCCAGTGTAGAAACTGGGTTTTAGGGCCAGGCAAGCTGGGCTTTGTGGGCCAGTATGAAAACTGGGCTTTAGGGGCCAGTGTAGAAACTGGGCTTTGGGGGCCAGTGTGGAAACTGGGCTTTGGGGGCCAGTGTAGAAACTGGGATTTGGGGGCCAGTGTGGAAACTGGGCTTTGGTATTTTCGGAATTCTTGAAAGCTGTAATTTTGTGAAATGTTTTGTAATTTTGATAGAAATTTGATTTTTGAAAAGACGTCAAGGTGTTGAAACCCTTCATTATAAATTGTTAAAATCTTGATGCAAGATCAGGATGTCAAGACCCTAATATGAGAGAAAAAGCTTGATCGACCTGAAATAATATGGCTTGAAAGAGAAAATCTGAATGTTACTCCTTTTGTTTTTTTTTTTTTTTTTTTAAGAAAGATTCGATAACCATTCATATGAATGAAGAAGGTTTCGATCAGAAGGACTTTCTTTTTGATGGATTGATGGCAACTTATGTTATGCACATATGAAAACATTTGCTTTGTTTTATGTTGCTTCTCTTTTTTTTTTTTTTTTTTTTTTTTTTTGAGTCAATTGTCTTACTTGCAATCATCAAACAGGTCATTATTTCCAATGGTTCGAAAAGCGAGGAATGTCATACATCCGAGATCTAATTTTGAGATGATTACATTTTGACTTTCCCTTCCGAGACTTTAGTGCACACATGCTTGAATTTAGTGGCAAGTGAAGGATGAGAGTTGTTTAGAATGGTTTGGAAGAGAATGGGATAGCCATGCGGGCATGTCACTTCATATGCTCCTTAAAGGAGGTGAGGGTTGAAGCAAAACACGAGGTACCTAAACAGTTGCCCCGGTTTGGTGTGATGAGTATGGTGACGAATCCATGATAATTCAGGTGGAAAATTCAAGTAAGATCTGCAAAGCTGCCCCAGTCTTGAGATTACGGGCTAATGAATTTCAAGGAAAAGGCGTGCGGTGAGATCCACCAAGCTGCCCCAGTTTTTGTTGTTTTTTTTTTTTTTGGCATGGGGTTCGTTTGGGAGAGGTAGTGGGCATGAAAGGATCAGCTAAAAGGATGGCGCAAATTGGTTTGATTTTCTTTTGTACGCTTCTAACCAGTTGATAGGGAGATCCCCTCTTCTTGAGACATTAGTTTTTTTTTCTTTTTTTTTCATTTTCAAATTTTTTGTTTTTGTTTTTTGGACACATTGCAAGTCATTTCTTCTTATCGCAAAATTAAGCTTTATGAAAATTTGAGCAAACATTATCCAATCTGTGTGGACTTTATTAGGCTTATAACGTGGCTAAAGGCTAAAAGGTATTCCAAGAAAGGGTTAAAGGTCCAAATGAATGCTTGTCGGTTATTATTTTTTTTGAAACAAGGGTTATCATCTGGCACTGCGTCAACTATTTGACCTTTTGAGCACTATGTTTTTCTTGAATCTCCATTTTTCATTTTTTTTTCATCACTTTGTGATTTTTTGTTCTTTTTGTTTTTTCTTTGTTCACTCTTCTTGGTGAAATTTCTTCGTTTGATCATTGAGTGTTCTTCATTTGCATCATGAGTTGACTCCTACCTGATGACAACCCTTGCTTGGGGATAATTTTGAAAAAGAGTTTACTTTTGGCTCAAACAGGGTGACAATGGATATATATTTTTTGCTTTTTTAGATAAAGAAAGATGGCCACACATCATTTCAAATTCTGATTGCTTTATTTTCAAAAGATTAATTCTACGACTAGATGACCTCAACATGAGTTCTTTTTTCCTTTCTAGACTGCCCTTTCGCGTTTTCAATCTAGTGGGTTTATTTTCTTTTTGGAAGTTCTTTTGTTTGTCTCAATGGATTCAGGGATCACCCAACTAGCACAAGCGAGAGTAATTTTGGTCAAACCAATCTGCCCCAGTGTAAAGGTTCACTTTGTTAGTGAGGGCAGTGATAGTGTTTGTTGGGGAAAATCCTTTATTTTGGAAAAGGTAAATGGTGAAGGTTTTCAAGCAACATGGGCACAAACGTCTCGAAAAAAACGTCAAATAGTTATTTTTGATTCAACATTTGACCTCGGAATAATCTGACACTGCAACTTTTGTTTTCGATTATCATTTTTTTTATTCATTTTTTGCTATTTTCGAAAAACAAGAGTTTGACGATTTACAAGAAAGACAAGTGACTTGAGACTGCCTTCATTTTTTTTGTTTTTTCGATTTGTTCTTTGCGGCTTTCATTCTCTCTGTGACACCCTATTAGGACATGATTTCCAGTAAACCTTGGAGATACCACGTAATGAAAGTTCTCATTAAAAGTCATGGATGGAAACATGATATCAATGAGCATAGCCCTCATAGCAAGACAATTCAAAACACGAGCAAAACAACATCAATTTCGCCTTTTACAATAACCTATGCTTTCCCACATAGTCCTAGAGTCCTCTTCATTTGTTCATGGCATTTGTAGAGGCGAATTCGCGCCTTGTCAGAGCGCTGGATTGACTTTCTTCAAACTTTAAGCATCCTGAATCGATTAAAGATTGCACTTTATGCTTTAGAGCCTTGCATGCCTCTGTTGAATGTCCACGCGCTCCTTCATGATAATCACACCTGGCATTTATGTCATAGTTCTTTGGGTAAGGAGGTCGTACAGGCCTGGTGGGACAAACCTCTATGAGGTTGTTACGGAGAAGATCTGGTAGTAGCTCTGTATAGGTCATGGGGATAGGAGTAAAGTTGGCGACCTTTTCATCACGATTATAATTTCTTCGCTGAATGGCTTGATTGGACCCATAGGAATGTGACACTTGAGGATAGGCAGTAAAATGTGAATTAGCTCTTCGTTCTTCATGTCTAGGACCATACTCATTTAAACTTGCTACTAGCTCTGGGCCTAGTGCAATTTTTCCATTTCTTATGCCACCCTCAACCCTCTCTCCAATTACTACTATGTCAGCAAAACTTGAGGAGACATTGCTTATCATGTGTTCATAAAATGGTGGTTGTAGAGTATTCAGAAATATGGTAGTCATCTCCTTGTCACTCAGAGGCGGTTCTACTTGAGCAGCAATTTCTCTCCACCTTTGGGCATATTCTCTGAATGATTCAGACTCTTTCTTCAACATGTTCTGCAATTGTACTCTATCAGGTGTTAGATCTTTATTATATTCATACTGCCTTAGGAATGCATCAACCAGATCTTTCCATGAGTAGATGTGAGTCGTTTCTAAGCGCATGTACCAAGTTAAAGCCACGCCAGTTAAACTTTCTTGGAAGAAGTGAATCAAAAGTTTTTCATCGTTGGCATAAGCTGCCATTTTTCTGCAGTACATGGTTACATGGCTCCTTGGGCAAGTATTTCCCCGATATTTCTCAAACTCTGGCAACCTAAACTTTAGAGGTATCACCACATCAGGAACTAAACATAGTTTTCTAGCATCTCCAAATTCAAAACTTCCTTCGCCCTCTATGGCTCTCAACCTCTTCTCAAAGACTTCTAATTTACTCTTGTCGTCCTTAAAATCTGCTGGTGTAACGACATAAGATGAAGACTTCGTCTCGAGCTGTTTTTTCATTATCATGCTCTCAATATCTGGTTGGATCGTCTTCCCCGGAATTGTGAAAGTGGTTGCCCCAGGCTCGTCTTCTACTTCAACTGCATTATCTTCGGCCTTTTGAGCGTCAAGATGTTCCAAGTCCACTCCTGAGGGTGGAGTGTAATTCGGGGGAAGACCATAGGAAGGGAAAGTTTGTGCCTCTGGAACTCTTTGTTGTGGTCGTTGTGCGCACGAATCTCCAGGGCTTTGTAAGGCATTCAGAGCCTCTAAGATTTGACTCATTTGTCCCTTCAGCTCTTGGATATCGGCTTTCATCCCTTCTTGAACTTCTCCTTGGTTCTCCATGATTTTTCCACTGGTTCGTGTCCCTTAGGGTGTTTTGGAGATTTAGCCGTATTATTATTTTTAAATCTGAATTTCATTAGATGAAATAAATTAAGAAAACGAAAATAAAAATGAGAAGAAAAAGAGAAAAGACAAAGTAACGCAATTACTATAGTAAGAAATTATAAAGATGTGAAAACATTGCCAAATGTATAATCTGGAAATTAACATGAAACAAAGCCAATAGGATGGCTCATCATTCAGAAGTTCCAAAAAAGTGAGTCATAGGAAGTCTTGGTCAACTGACTCGGGCCTCATCCATCAGATTCTTGCAACAAATGAGGAAATTTTCAATCCCCTTGGGCGGGTTAGAGATCGGTATTGCAGACTCAGCATCAGCTAATAACTTTAGAAGACCTTCAATGGCTTCATTGGCGAGGGAAGCTAGTTATGAGAGACTTCTCTTTCAATTCCCCCTTGCTCAACAATATGCTTCTTCATCTGAACTATCAATTCTTTATGTTTCTTCTCTGATCCAGCCCGATGCCAACGTTCCTTCTTCAGTTTTGTCACTACTGCTTTTATCCACTACTCGTCATTTTGAAATTGTTTTTCACAATTTGGGTAGGTGAAATTAACGTGAATTACAACTTGATTGTCTTAACCCTTTCTACGTTCCCTTTCCTAAGGAAAACTTTCATTAATAATCCATAACCTTGAGCCTCCCTCCGACCATTGCCCCAAGTGTCTTTAACTTGATGAAGCAATTCAGCAAAGGTTCCTTCCTCTTAAGATCTGCGATATGGCCAGAGATGCAGGCGTGGGCGCTACCCAGATTGCTTTTGTGCTAACACAACATTGTGATTAGTACAACATCGAATACCCATGAGGGGCATATTAGGGTACTTCCCGCAATGATATATGATGTGTGGTCCTTGCTGCCCAGAAAACACGTCATTTAAACCTTTCCTCCTCTAAGCCCGCACAGAGTTGCGCTCATTCATTTGCCTCTTTCATCTTTGGTTTACACCGCAACAACTCCTCCACGTGACATGTGGCATTCAAAATGGCCTTACTCATGCGAGAGATCTTCTTTCTACATGGATCATAACCTTGACTAAGGGTCTTGGAAACTTCGGTTAAACAATAGTGAGTGGATTCTTTAGAGAAAACTTTGTATCCCACAAAATGCGTTCATGGTGACATAGCCGATAAAATCCGAGATATTAGCAAAGAGCGTGACACCATAGAGGACAAGAGCTAGCACATTCGTAATTGTTTCCCATTCTTCCCCCTTGTCTGAACGATATAGGTACCACTCTAGGTAACCCTGAGGAAGGTTCCTCGCTTTACCCTTAAGCATGAATCTTCTTTCCAACTTCATTGGATGCACTCTTATGATTCTCACTTGCTGCAAGATAGGGGTATACTGCCCCAGGTAGTTGTAGGGAATTTTTCCCTTGAGAGGTATATCTAAAATTTGCTCGAATTCTTCTACCATAGGCACCAATTGGAAATCCCAGAAAGTGAAACATCTCAGTGGTGATTCGTAGTACTGGGCTAAAATAGTAATGGCCGTGTTTGAACTTTCACCTTTAACAGGCTCAACAGATTCCCATGCTCCTTCCCGAATGCATCCTTTTGGGGTTGTCTTCATTTTCTTCAGCAGTTCTCTCAGGCCATCCATATTACCCTCCTTTACTTCAATGGCTAACATTTCCTTTAAAATGTCTGAACTTGAACCCCCCTTGACTTCAGATCTCATGTTAATTTCCATTTTTTCTTAAAGGCTTAGTCACAAATTTATAATTTCTCGACTATAATCCACAAAGCGTGACAAGACCATAAAAAGCACGAGCTAAAAAGAAAGAAGGCAAAAAGAAGAAAGAAGAAAAAAACTGTATAAAGAGATATGATGATATATTCAATGTGCGTGATTTTTTAAGCAAACATGAGGGTTATGAAAATTGCACACATCTCCCTTTGTGCCCTATAGAAGGTCCGACACTTAAGATTCAAGGTTAAGTATATGCAATCTCACAAGGATGGTTCCCTGAGCCTAAAGGTCAATGGTCACTAGAGCTATGGCCCCCTTCACAGCATCTCCACAACAGTCGAGTAATCAACTAGATGTAAAAACACAAATGAAGAGAACAGACTCTAGCTGGGGTTCTCACGATAGCCAAACAGGAAGTACATCCCCGAGTGACACCGCTACACAACCCCTCTAATTCTAAGTTGCGCTCAGACCCGGGTATAGGGCCTCACTCATGATATGCATAAGGTGCGTGTGTGAAGGGAGAATGCAATGCATACCCAAACCCTCACCTGCAAAACAACCAGAAAAATTCCCAGGCAGATATAAACATGGTTTCTACCCTAGGGTTCAATATCCAACCAACAAATTTATTCACATGCGATTATTCGAATATCAAATATAGATAAAGAAAAAGGGAAGAAAAACATAAAGAAAAACCACATTGAATTCGCGCATATAGTTAAATGGCTTGACTCTCTAGAAAATGTCCCCAGTGGAGTCGCCATCTGTCGCAACCGGAATCGCGACGGGACGACGATCCAAAAAGAAACGGGTTTTGAAAAAGAGATTGGAGTCGCCACCATAGTTTATTCTGGAAAACTACGGAAAAACCATAAAATGATAAGACACGGTCCGCGAAAACCAGATTCTGGGTTCGGGAGTCGGTTACGCATAGGGAAGGTGTTAGCACCCTACAACGCCTGTCCTAAGACAGTACCTTTAACTAAATGCACGAATATGATGTGGTTTTCAAAATGTTTAACTATCCCCTAAAATAAAATTCTAAATAAACAAAATATATTTTTTAGCTTTTTGGGCCCGACAAGGATTGACCTTGCTCCTACGTATTCTCATTCAGAATGAGAAATCAGGGTTACGTAGTTCTTTTGAAATTGTTTGAGAAGTTTGTTTGGAATTTGTTGGAAAATTTGTTTTGAAATGATTTTGGATTTTTGGGAAGTGGACCTGACAAGTACTAGCCTTGCTCCTACGTATCTCCACTTTTGATGGAGAATCAAGGATCACGTAGTTCTAGCTAGAAATATTGTTTGTTTGCTTGAAAGTGTTGTTTTTAGTTTTTGAAGATTTTTGTATTTTTTTGATATTTT